>VYZM01006853.1:163588-176914 GCA_013398915.1 Dromas ardeola
GTGTTCAGTTCTGGGCCCCTCTGTACAAGAGGGACGTTGAAGTGCTGGAGGGTGTCCAGAGGAGAGCCACCAAGCTGGTGAGGGGTCTGGAGACCAAGTCATACGAGGAGAGGCTGAGGGAACAGGGCATGTTTAGTTTGGAGAAGAGGAGGCTGAGGGGAGACCTCATTGCCCTCTAGTTGTCTACCTGAAAGGAGGGTGTAGAGAGGTGGGTGTTGGCCTCTTCTCCCAAGTGAATAATGACAGGACCAGAGGAAATGGTCTGAAGTTGCGGCTGGGGAGGTTTAGATTAGATATTCGGAAGAATTACTTTACTGAAAGAGTGGTCAGGCACTGGAACAGCCTGCCCAGGGAGGTGGTTGAGTCACCATCCCTAGAGGTATTTAAGAAACGTGTAGATTTGGCACTTCAGGGCATGCTCTAGTGACAGAGATTGTAGGGGTTTTTTTTGTGTGTGTATGGTTGGACTCAATGATCTCAAAGGTCCTTTCCAACCATGAAGATTCTATGATTCTGTGATCTTTTCATCCAGCAATCCAGCTGGAATTCGAGAAAACACGGTTTAATGATAAAAATACAGATGCAGAAGACAGGAATAGCTGGCAAAATTTCAACCAAAGACAGAACCCTTAAGGGACCCATCAAAATGCTTCTTCTCTCACAGATTGCAAGAGATTTGTGATCTCTTGCCATGAGAGTTACTATTTATTTTAACATGATACTTTCCAATCAGAACTTGGATGAAATTTAAAACAAGTTGTTTGAACTCAATATGTAAAATCCCACTAAATCACATTTGATTAAGTCTCTGGGAATAACTCATTGTTTGGATTCACAAACTGAAAAAAAATCAGTCCAAACAGACCTAAGATGGAATGTTGCTATATTGATTTTCTAGCAAAGTGACAAAAATCCACATTGTTCTCTTTCAGGTATGCTAACAAATACAAAGCAACAATCCACTACGGTTACACCAAGACTGCACTAAATGCAGCATCTCACTGTCCTACTCCAAAGGAAAACACAAAAGAAGGGAAAAGCTAGTGGAATATGGACATATATGAGAACTACCTATCTGGAAGAACATCAGTAACTAGCAGAAAGTCTTGCTTTCCATTTTAGCTGATTTTACCTCAGCTTACATCAACCTCGTTTCACTGTACCTCAGTTTACATCAACAGATGACTTCAGGCAACCACCTTGACATCAGCCAACCGCTGGTTATGGATAAGGATACCATGGCAGCTTTTACACTTCATTTGGTAGCTAATGGTGTGGTACAAATTCATGGTGCTTTCCTTCAATTTGAGCAAAAATAACAACCTCAAAATGTGGGTCCTTAACATGAAGACAACCCTCTCACGCATCAGGCAGCTTTCTACAGCAACTGCACGGCCCCAGGGAATACCACGTTGAACAGTACAGCCTGAGAAAAAGCAAAGAAGAAAGTGAACATCCCACAGGAGCCCGTTCAGCTCATTTTCCTCGAGACAGACCCAGGTTGGGAATCTTCAAGGTATCAAGGCCTGAGGCAGATGATCCGCTTCACTGTATCATCCATCCTGGTTCTCTGTAGAGAACTTAGTGACCAACATAATTGAATAAAAAGCTCTGGAGTCTGAATTCCTGCTCAGACCTCACCCAGGGCTTGATTGAGCAGCAGCAACAGTGTTGTGGTGGTGCAGGACACCTTCCCTGAAACCAGTGAAAGACCTGGAATGCAGGTGAGAGGACGCGATTCCTTCAGCAGAGCAAGGAAATACTCTGCAATGGAAAAAGGTGACATGATAGCAGAGAAACATCGCATTTTATGCCAGGCACTGAGCAGAACAGCAGCAGGTATCATGCAAAAGGACAATCTTCCTGTCTGACAGGGCAGGACATGGCTACGTCCTAACACCTGTTAGATCACACACATAGATTCCGTTGAAGAGATAAGTCCCTTTTTCTCCCCAGTTACACTAAAGAGTACATAGCAGCACATTTATAGCAATGTAAGAAATACAGCTTCTGATCCCTGTTCTCCCTAAAGACATGTGAATTTACATTTTTCAACTCTTAGTGCCGAAACAATTTAGGTATTGGGTATTCTTCTGGATAAAGGAGGTCTGTTTAAAATATTTTAATATTTATAGGAGTAAGGACTAAACTCTAAGCATACCATGCCTTCCACATAAGTGCCCTAACAAGCTGTGTTCACTCTCATGGCCCCATGAATATTTAGAGATACTTACAAA
The DNA here is from genome assembly GCA_013398915.1 of Dromas ardeola. NCBI lineage: Eukaryota > Metazoa > Chordata > Aves > Charadriiformes > Dromadidae > Dromas > Dromas ardeola. The sequence continues at coordinate 165,826 of VYZM01006853.1, forward strand.
GAGGAACAGTTTAACCTGAAGATATGCACGTCTGGTGTGTGACCAATTACAAGAAGATACTACTCTCAGTGTACGTGATAAGCACAGTCTCCCGTTCTGAAAACACATTTTCCTGTATCGCTAGCTTGAGATTATTACCCTTACTCCATATTTCAGAGTCCTTTCTGGTCCAAAGAATATCAGTAGTTTTGCTGAAACCTGAAAAAATAAATATGCACAGACCATGAATCAGAGAGGAAGACTTCTCTAGGTACAAGTTAAGATATCCTTTGTGAAACACAGCGCTTCCCTTGAGGAACACAAGTTGTGAGCAGAAGTGATATCATTTAGAAAATTGCATCTCCAGTACAGCATTGGATAAAGGCTTTTCCATGCCCTTCAAAGACAAGTCACCTCTGCTGCTTCCCAGCTGTCCTTGGGTGGGGGCAGATGAGACCGGAGGCAACATACACTTTCAGAGAAAACAATTTTTAGTCATGCTTTACACCACTGTGCTGGTTTTGGCTGGGAAGCTGGGGGGACAAGAAGTTGGCAAGAAGCTGGGGGAGACACAGCTGGGACAGCTGACCCCAACTGACCAAAGGGCTATTCCATACCATGGGACGCCATGCTCAGCATATAAAGCCGGGGAAAGGAGGAAAGTGGGGGACATTCGGAGTTATGGCATTTGTCTTCCCAAGTAACCATTACGCGTGATGGAGCCCTGCTTTCCCGGAGATGGCTGAACACCTGCGTGTCGATGGGAAGCAGTGAATGAATTCCTTGTTTGGCTTTGCTTGTGTGTGCGGCCTTTGCTTTACCCGTTAAACTGTATTTATCTCAACCCAAGAGTTTTCTGACTTTTACTCTTCCAATTCTCTCCCCCATCCCACCGTGGGGGGAGTGAGCGAGTGGCTACGTACTGCTGGGGTTAAACCACAACAACCACCAAGGACTGCACTTTACCTAAACTTGCTTCTGCGTTACCACATTCTAAGCAACTCCTAGCAGCTACTGTTTCACGTCCTATTTGCTCTGTAATCTCCCCAGGAGCCTAAGGAAGATCAAAACTTACTCGAGAACAGTAGAACTGGCCCTTTTGTCCATGGCTTGCTGGTGAAAAATTGTACAAATCAGACAATAAATCACTAAAATTATCACGACATCTTATTTCTAAGTTATTTCTCTTGCAATGACACAAATTAACAAAGATCCTAAGAAAATAATTCACAACACAGTAGATTTCTACTCCTACCAGACTTATTTGCCAAAAAAAAAAAAAAAGAACTAGCTCTTCAGGAAAGTTGCAAAAGACCGCCAAGGGACTAGAAATGAACACTTACTCAACCCTGCAATATTTAGTGATCCATTTCTTAATCTGAGCAGTTCACAACAGGCTACAGAGCTGCACAGGGCAACGGTTCAGCAGGAAAAGAGCAGGAAGGCCGTTGAGACACTTGCACGATTCCTTAACCTCTGCTGTGCTAAGGGCCTCCGCTTGCCACTCACAGCCTTTCCCTGCAGCACTGCAGTCTTTTGTTTGCAAATTTGCACCCCTTCCCTTAACCACTGGGAGGACACTGTGGCAATGTTTCCATCCTTGTCCCTCTGTCCTTGTCCTGTCCTCCCAGCTCAGCACCTGCGAAGCCCGAGTCTGCTATGTCAGGTTTCCCACAGAAAGTGACTGACACTGATGAGAGAATCACCCTTTTTTCCCCCTCACGCTTCCCCATTTTGTAACCATTACACAAAAGAAAAAAAGAAAACTTAGTGAATAACACAGTAGACAGTCCTTTAAATAGCGGACAGGCATTTCCCAGTGACATCCATGCACAAAGCTTAACAATCAATTAACGTGCAACTCTCACCCCTGATCACAGCGTGCTCCAATCAGCACCAACAGGATCACAAGCAGGAAGAACCAGCAGGGAGTTTGAGCAGGTCCCAACAAAAACTATAGAGTTATTATTAGAATAGTATTATGGCGGACAGCCTGCCACACCAGAGGGGATGCCTGGGGAGAAGAGTCATCTGGGAAGATCTCTGTGGTGATTTGCTTCTTTTCTGGCCATTGGAGAGTGTTTTTCCTTAAGGTCCTTCACTGCTCCTCTCTCTTTCTTTTTTACTTTTTATTGTCATCATAAGTAACTGCGACCATTAAAGCTGTCATTTGCCACCAGCTATGGACTGTCTCATCATCCTTTGGGCACCAGGTCAGTTTGAAAATACGACTTCATATTGAAAGAAAGTACAGAAAATTCTTGTGCAAGGGGGCAGCAGCAAGTTTATCAATCACACCATACCTGAGCATTTGTATTACTGGAATGACGCCAAAGACCTTAAAGAACACAAAGATTCAAAATCAGAAAATAATTTTCCGTAGGGCTTCCTTTTGCAACAATCATAGAATCATAGAATCATAGGGTTGGAAGGGACCTCTGGAGATCATCTAGTCCAACCCCCCTGCCAGAGCAGGGTCACCTTAGAGCAGGTTGCACAGGAACGCGTCCAGGCGGGTTTGGAATGTCTCCAGAGATGGAGACTCCACCACCTCTCTGGGCAGCCTGTTCCAGTGCTCTGCCACCCTCAAAGTAAAGAAGTTCCTCCTCATGTTTAGGTGGAACTTCCTATGCTCAAGTTTGTACCCATTACCTCTTGTCCTGTCACTGGGCACCACTGAAAAGAGCCTGGCCCCATCCTCCTGACACCCACCCTTTAAGTATTTGTAAGCATTAATAAGGTCACCCCTCAGCCGTCTCTTTTCCAGACTAAACAGACCCAATTCCCTCAGCCTTTCCTCATAAGAGAGGTGTTCCAGTCCCCTAATCATCTTGGTAGCCCTATGCTGCACCCTCTCCAGCAGTTCCCTGTCCTTCTTGAGCTGGGGAGCCCAGAACTGGACACAGTACTCCAGGTGTGGCCTCACCAAGGCAGAGTAGAGGGGGAGGATGACCTCCCTCGACCTGCTGGCCACACTCTTCTTGATGCACCCCAGGATGCCATTGGCCTTCTTGGCCACAAGGGCACATTGCTGGCTCATGGTCATCCTGTTGTCCACCAGGACTCCCAGGTCTCTTTCCACCGAGCTGCTCTCCAGCAGGTCAGCCCCCAACCTGTACTGGTGCAGGGGGTTATTCCTCCCCAGGTGCAGCACCCTACACTTGCCCTTATTGAATTTCATAAGGTTTCTCTCCGCCCAACTCTCCAGCCTGTCCAGGTCTCTCTGTATGGCGGCACAGCCTTCCGGTGTGTCAGCCACCCCCCCCAGCTTTGTGTCATCAGCAAACTTGCTGAGGGTGCTCTCTATCCCCTCATCCAAGTCGTTGATGAATATATTGAAGAGGACTGGGCCCAGTACTGACCCCTGGGGAACACCACTCGTCACTGATCTCCAACTGGACTCTGTGCCCCTAACCACGACCCTCTGAGCTCTGTCTTTCAACCAGTTTTCTATCCACCTTACTGTCCATTCATCTAACCCACTCTTCCTAAGCTTCCCTATGAGGATGCTGTGGGAGACCGTGTCGAACGCCTTGCTGAAGTCAAGGTAGACCACATCTACCGCTCTCCCCTCATCTATCCATCCAGTCACACCTTCATAGAAGGCTATCAGATTAGTCAGGCATGATTTCCCCTTGGTGAATCCATGCTGAGTGCTTCTGATAGCCCTCTTTTCCTCCACATGCCTTGAGATGACGCCCAGAACAAGCTGTTCCATCATCTTTCCAGGGATGGAGGTGAGGCTGACCGGCCTGTAGTTCCCCGGGTCCTCCTTCTTGCCCTTTTTGAAGACTGGAGTGACATTGGCTTTCCTCCAATCTTCAGGCACCTCGCCTGTTCTCCAGGACCTTTCAAAGATGGTGGAGAGCGGCCCAGCAATGACTTCCGCCAGCTCCCTCAGCACTCTCGGGTGCATCCCATCAGGGCCCATAGACTTGTGAATATCTAATTGACCTAACTGGTCCCTCACTTGATCCTCCTCAACCCAGGGAAAGTCTTCCTCTTGCCCCGTTACTTTCTCCAAGGCCTGGGACTCCTGGGGTCTCGGCCGGGTAGTAAAGACCAACGCAAAGAAGGCATTCAATAGCTCCGCCTTCTCTGCATCCTCCGTCACCACCTCCGTCACCACCTCCGTCACTCATTCAACAGCGGGCCCACAACTTCTCTGGTCTTCCTTTTGCCTCCAATATACTTGAAGAAGCCCTTCCTGTTGAGCTTGACATCCCTTGCCAGGTTTAGTTCCAAGGCGGCCTTGGCTTTCCTTGTTTCATCTCTGCACACCCTGGCAGCATTCTTGTAATCTTCCCAAGGGGTTAGGCCACTCTTCCACTTCGTGTAAACTTCCTTCTTCACAATGTATTTGTGTTAATCAAAACATTCTTAAAATTTACACCATTTTCTACAAAAAGTCATTGTGATAACTAAGCACCAGTATGCTATATAAAAAAAAAATCAGTTGCCTCAAAGATTAAAAAAATTCCAAAAGCAGGACATTTATTTTGAAGAATATCAACAGAGACATGGGTATTATTCTTTTGGCTCAGCTGAAAAATTAAAAACTAAAAACACTGTACAGTTCTGGTTTGTCAGGCTTCCAGATTCATGTGACCCACAGCATCTAAACCAGAAACAGGTAATCAGCAATTAAACAATATCCTTGGTTTTAAAATATATTAGCAATACGTAACACATTGGTGTTATTCTTAACATATGAAATATCCTTTAATGTAATTTATGGCTTATATAGTCCATGACTGCAGGGATGTACTCATTCTTTCTTTTTGGTAAAGTCATATGGTTTCCACCATTGTGCAAACTGCAGCACCTTCTTCCTCTGATCCTCAAAATTCTGCCTGATTCCTTTTCTCCAGAGCCGCGGTTCCAAGTCCAGCATGCCACCAATGATTTCCTTTGCAAGGAGAACAAAGACAGATAACGGTAAGTGCAAAATTACCATTACTTAACACTATTTTACCATAGAATATAGAAATATATATTTTCAAATGACTAGTTGTCACTGCTTTCTTCAAGTGCTTTTTATTAAAACTGGAAACTCTGAAAAATATACCAATTAAAAAATTAGAACTGTAGCTGTTAGATGGTCGCCTCGGCAAAATTCTTTTAAGTACAGCTTAGCGATGGAATGCATAAATATTCTAACATTGCAGGACTGTTAATATATTAGTACGTTTGTGACTAAAAAGAGAAAAGTTCAGAAAAAAAAGCTGCACACTTTGCTCTTAACTCTTCTTGAAGTAAGCTGTATTTTTCCCCAATCACTCTTCATGTTTTTGCATTATTGACAGCAAAATTGAAAGCAATTACTGCTTTCAATAAACAATTGCTGTGACATAATAAAGAAAGGAAGACCTTACTGCAGCTCTTCCTATATATACTATACTCTCTATACTACAGGGATTAATTTAACCACACACGTATTATACTAGGAGTTGTCTGTGAGACTGTGTGTCTATGCACCCTAATTTATCCAAGCAGAAGCCAGTTCACCTATATGAGAATATTATGGCCATGAAACCCCCTTTTTTTTTTTCTTTATTCTTAAATAGATGTAAGTATTTTCCATCTACTAGATTATATGTAAAATATCTGGAGTTCCTATTAATTCAAAAGAAACATGGATCTAGAATCACATTCTGAGTATCAGCCAGTGAAGAAATCAACTACTCCTTTATCGAACACGCAAAGTTACAATGACTCACCAAGAAAAGCCAGCTAATGAACTGGGATAAGGTACATCAAAGTGACCGTTGTGGCAGGATCTGTTTCAATTACTTAAATTATACAAATCAGAGTATAATTGGTAAATCGATCTTTTACATGACAATACCTTTCCAAAGTAATGAGGGAACTTGTGTTGATCTTCAATGATATGAGCAAATCCTCCTTGAAGGCCAAAGTTCACAGAAAAGTATGGTAGTCCTTTAGGAACCTGTACACACAAAACCACATTTTTAGATGTTTAACAGACTGTAGGCATTTAGTTACCCCCCCCCCACACCAACTTAATGAATGTGGAAGTGGTTTTACAGTTGATAGTATCACATTTTATTTTAAACTACCTCTCAGACCAAGTTACAATATTGCTACAGAGAACAGGTAATGGAAAAGAACAACACACAACTAGATAAAAAGATACTGAAAAGACAATAACTGGGTAGCACGACCTCCAGAAGACACCGCTACAGCACCAGGTAAGAGATGGGGAGGGACCAGACAGCAGCACGCACACTGAGCAAACGCCTTCCTGACTCCACAACTCCGAATTATACCGGATGAGTAGAAATTTTAAGATGACCACCAGCAAGCTGCATTTATTAAAGATGAGGTGGTGTGTGATAACAGGAAATACTTACCCAGAGGAAATATTGATACTCAGGGGGAAGGGGAAACAGCTCTATGGAGAATACACTACCAGAAAACCCCACTACATGACTGGAAGTTATCATTAACTTGCTGAATCAGATAATTTGATAATTCAGTCAGCCTAGAGGAGACGCTGGTTATCCTGCCACGAGGAAAGACCCTTCAATCTGGCAGAGGAAGAAGTTCCTCAAAAGCAGATCCATTTATTGCTAGTAATTTCAATTGCTAGTACGGCAAGTAATTTCTGCTGTTTTCCGCAGCAAGTTATTTTCTGCTCTTTTAAATGTTGAGGATGTTCCTCTATAGATAAGATTTATAAAGCCTCAAATTCATAAGTATTTCCTCTGCTACAGTCCAAATAACTGTGCAATTTTCACAAGGCATGTTCCATACATTGCTTGAAAATTCACTCTAAAAATAATTAAGATTTAATTTGGAGGGTCAGCGTAGCACAGCAAGAAACAGAAAACATTTTAAATTAACTAAAAAATCATTACATAAGGAAAAAATGGGTTGGTGGCTGACACCTTAAGGAAAATTTCAGCTTTTTCTTATTTGTGTCTAGCGATGTATCGGGTCTGGCTGGGATGGAGGTCGTTTTCTTCACAGCAGCTTGTACGGCGCTGTGTTTTAGACTGGTGACTAAACCAGTGTTGATAGCAGTGTTTTGGCTATTGCTGAACACTGTCTGCTGGTGGGTCAGCTCTCCTGGCTGCGTCCTCTCCCTGCCCAATGCCCACCTCCAGGTCCCTCACTGCAGGGAGCGGACGGAGCAGCAGAGAAGGCCTTGATGCTGTGCAAGGGCTGGATGCTCAGGCTCTGTGCCTCTGGACACCACAGTCCCAATTTCTGCACACAATCTGCCCATTAGATGATGTCTCAGCCACGTCTGACCCTCCTTCCAGGCACCACCATCTCCTAATACAACTCTCCAACTTCCCAAACCCCAGCTCGGTCTCTAAACTATATTCTCATATCTTCCTGAAGGCTACAGGCGTTTCTTTTACCCTAAAATAATGTTAAAATCACACAGCTGTGTAACAATTTATACTCAAAGAAGTGTTGTGACTTAATCTGAGAACTGGCCTACCTTCAAATGGGTATATAATACAGTCACAAAAATGTATGGCTAAGAAGGATTCTTAAAGAAATCAAGTGTCCTGATGTCCTACCATGTGTCAAGAAAATTATACTTCATTTATTTGTGACAGATGTTGGCTTTCCCTGTTCTGAAACACCAATGAGCAGAAGATGTCCAAAACGTATCTATTTTGTTTTCTGTTTACATCCATCTTAAGTTTAAAGTCTTCGCTAAGTCCTTGCTACAAATTAAATGAATTCCTTCTTGTCTGCACCCAATACTGTTAGAGAACAACTAAGTACTATCTTTAAAACAATCTCCTACATACAGAAAACTACCATCAACATCACTACTACATCCATTTCTGTCTTTTCTTTCTTAGACTGCACAACCACTAAAGCAGTTTCTTTAGTTAAGTTTTCTAACCCCTGCTCTCCTCTTCTCCAACTCTCTTAAAATGCTGTGCCCAAAACGAGACACAAATTTTCCAGGTGAAGCCTCACCATAAGGAGACCCATAACTGACTCCCATTACATTTATATGACAGTTCAGCTTACGCGGCAGAATAAATTTTGTCTTTTTGCTGTATTTGCTACCACTGTTGGCTTAGTTCAAGAGTCATGACAATATACAAAACCTCTCCTGCGAAACAGCGATACAAGCCCTTACTCTTCTGCATTTAATTTCTCTCTCTTTGTCATATCAGGCTACATGTCTCATTATTAAAACCCATTTCCTCTTTCTCCTAAACTAGGATTTTTTTAGTGCAAAGGTGCTATATTTATTAAAATATGCTTTTGGAAATTAAATATTATTACTACATAGTAGTAAACTACTTGTGGTAAAATCTATATACCACACACCTTTCACTTTAATTTTAAAATGATGGAACAATCTTTGAACCTAACAGCCTCAGCATTATTCCTTTAAGATTTGTATATACAAAGACGTTTCAGTTTAGTATCCAGGAGACAGTGTACTGTTCCCTTGTTTTAGAAAAAAAAGATTTATAATGCTATTTATATTTACGCTTCATAAACTTAGCAACACAAAAGGCTGTTATAGGTCAATGAAAAAAGACACATGATATTTTTTCCAAGAAAGTAATTTGCAAATCTTTGATCTACCTTAATTCTTAAAGTTAATCAAGAAAATTATGCTGGTACGTGTCCTCAAAGTGTCAGCTTTGTTCTCAACCAATGCTTGGAGCTCAGTCCACCTTTTGTTGAAATAAATGGGAATCTTTTCCCTAATGTCAGTTAGGAGTTCAGTCAGACTTTTAATTCTCATCATGCCTATGCCATCTCCTGAGCCACTAATCTAATTGTGCTCCCTTTCTTCTCTCTTTGAAACAGCTAATAACAAAAAAGATGAGAAGAATTTGCTGAGAAATTCAGTGTTCAATATATTTCGTTACTTACAGATTTCCGAACATCTTTTGAAGAAAGATCAATTAACTTCTTGTTGACGGACCACTCTTCATCAGACTCCATTATAGCTTTCTGTAAAATCATTTTATCTAAATGTGAAAATAGTCCTTCATACAGCAGGCAAAGAACTAACTTTTCAATGTAGTGAAGTACATTGCACTGCAAGTACCAATTATTTCTTAACAAAGTAACCTTATTTTTGGTAACCTTTCTGATTTCCAGAACTTACTTACTTTATAAAGGCATCATATAATATTCTCAAACTCACTAAATTCCTCTTTTTTTTTTTTTAAATTTAACTTCTGCCTGACAAATAATCTCTAACAAGTTTCAACTAAAAGGTCACATTTTCGTTTTACTAAGCTCATACAAAACCTCTTACGAATTCATTACATTATATTAGCGTTTTTTCTTTTTTTTTTTTTTTTCTTTTTTTAAACACTAAGAAGAGAATCCAGCTTAGAAGGCTGACTGGGCTTAAAAACTGCGTTTTTAAGCTGCCTCTGTATCTGTCATAGTATGGAAGTGGGTATAGTGTAGCAGAGTGTAAGTACCTTTTAAATTTCATTTGCTTTATGTTTTAATGGTGGAAACTTCTGAAAGTTTTACGCAAATGACATCACGTTGAATCTTGTACTTTGTCTTTCCGTTAGTATTCAGACAAAACACAAGTTTTACCAGCACTTGAAGCATAGCAATGAAATCAACCAGGTGCAGAGTTTCAAACGTGGTAGAAGTTACTGCATCATACTGATTGCTCCACTTCATCAAAAACCAGAAATTCTTTCAAAGAACTAATAAGATAATTTACTTATAAAAGGCAAATCATGATCCAGACTCTGAAAGCCCAAAGGCCTTAGTTCCAGGCGGAAGCTTCAACAAGTTTTTCCTTACAGAGTCAGTGGAAAGAAACCAGAAAAGCTATAGAAGAAATATCTATCATGCTGCCTAATGTTCATCAGAAACCTAAGACACACGTAAAATTTGGGTCTACTGCAATAAAATGGGGATGAAACATACAGAATGACATACAGCTCTTCCACTGACTACTTGAAAAACAAAATTATCTCACAGAACTTGTTTTAAGATCAAGGAACAGGATCAAAGAATGGATCAAGAACTAGGATCAAAGAATCCACCTTTTCAAAAATAGCACTTGAATATCAAAAAAAGTTTTCCAGAAATAGATGAATTATGATAAATACATTCAAATGACCTAGAGAAAAAACATTTTTGTGTACCTTAAAGTAGATTGGAGCCATATCTCCTACTTCTTTTGGAAGAGGAATGCATTCGTATACCATGTGATACTTTTTCTTCATACTCATGTTTGTTTCTAGGAACACACAGTCCAAGTCTTTAGCTTCAAACATTTTCACCAATGCATTTCGGAACATCTGTTTAAAGAAAAAAACAAACGTATAATTTGGATTAGCTTTACAAAGCTTTCAGATATAATATTTTATATTATTTCACTAACATATTATATTCATAATAAACTCATAAAATAGATAACAGCAGCAATCAATAATAGGAAAATTCCATACTATTCAACAATTTAATATGAACTATATTTTCTACAACACAAACACAGGAAGTCTAGAAATCAATTGCGAAATATGCATTATATTAACAGTGCACTGCAGTTTTAATAAATAGTGCATATTTTCACAGTAGAAATCAAAACTATGTTGAACTTCATAACCGACGGTCCATAGAACAACATGGCTTTAACAGTAGGTCCCAAGCTTGCAATTTTTAAGAAGTTAATGTCTTGGCTTGTGTTGACACCAGATATCATTATCCTTCCACTATCCCTTCCAATTACACATTTTCTTTTTAAAAAATGACATTTCCACTAGGCATGCTTGGCCTTTAAGGGAAAATACTAACATTGCCTCAAAAGAAAGCCATGGCTATAACCACCACCTTCACTGTATGGAAGCTAACCAAATGCAATACTGTAATACATACGGTCCCAACGTACACTTACCAGTTTCCGTTAGAGATTAGGTGCTGCACCTATTCAAAGTATATTTCAATTTATAATTTTGCTAGCTCCAGCATCAACCAGGGCCCTGCACACGTTCAATAGGCTCTGCAGCCTCTCCCGCCTGCCGAGGCTCTGGCTGCCCGTGCAGATGGGCAGCTCTGTCACGGTGCAGCTCTAAGCTGGGATCAGACGCAGTGGAAACGGCCGAGGCGGGGGGGGAAG
>VYZM01006853.1:176943-192980 GCA_013398915.1 Dromas ardeola
GGGAGCGGGAAGAGATGTGAGAAGTGGGGGCCTGGCCCCCCTTCACCTGGGAGCTGCAATTAAGCTCAGGCCCTCACTTTTGGTCCTTGCTTGAGCTAAGTTTCAGGGATGCCTGTGCCCAGCCGTGTGCCTGCCTGATCTAGACTCTGCCCTGACCTTCAACCTAACTCACCACTGCAGACCTGTCTGGCCATCACTGCGCTGTGGCTGACCCTGTCTACCATCACGGGACCTGCTCTTCTCCTGGCTTGGGCACCATGGGACTGCGCCTTGTCAGTAAGGTGGTTTCCCCCCACCTGCCTTGCCCGTCAGCTTCCACCCCTGCTTTGCCTTCCCTGTGGAGCAACCCGCTCTCGCTGCTCCCTGACTCTTGGCAGTCGGTATTTGCACCCAAGGTACGCAAGAGCATGATTCTATAGCTTACAATGCAGATGCTGAACTAAATTATCAAGCACAAGGGATGATTTCTGAGACTCATTCAGACTCATTTTCAAATGCACAAAAGATCTGACTTTGTGACAGGGTGAGTGTTTCTGCAAGTGTCTCAAGATCTTGGAAACTGCTTTTTAAAAACGAGGATCTTTGTATTACACATGCTCCCTATACCATTTCCACATTGTAAGACAAGAAATCACTGAAACTGTACGAGCCCCATACACCACAGGTACCATAGCTCTACGACTCAAGTAACTCATAGGTTGTCCTTTTTGCATTGATTTTTTTTTTTTTTTACTTAACAACACTTAGAAGTACGACCAACACAATTAAAAGGCTAATTCCATCTAAAGGTTTAAGATTTCCTATTTTAATGTAAATGGAGAGTTGATGAATCAAAAAAGCATAAGCAAATACGCATATTCATAAACATCTGCAAGTACTGAAGTAAAACAGATGGAAAACAAATCACTATCGGGTTTTCAATGCAACAGGACCAGAAATTGAGCTCTCTTGTCCCCACCCCTTTATCATCTTGTATAGTCTGAATCAAACTAAAAGTCTAAGAAACTTGGCCAAATATATATCTTAACGAAGTATTTAAGCTCTCCAAGGCAGTCCCTTGAGCCCTGAATTTTCCCTCACAAGTACGCTGCTCCTGCTATGACAAGAAAACGCTACCACCACCCCCTACCACACCCGACGAAACACAGCTAGAAAGTATTGCCCAGTGAATGGATCACTGTACCATGACTGATAGGGGACTTTACTGTGCAGAGCAACAGACAACTCTGAATTAATAACTTGCTGTCTTCTCCACCTCACCCCGACCTTCAGACCTCTACTTCTGAAATACACCAAAGCAAGTAATGTAAGTGAGATAAAAGAAACATCAAACCAAAGGTTGGGAAGCACTATTACAGTTGCTACCCTGCAACATCAAGTGAAATACAAACCCAATGAAAAGCTTAGAATACCCGCAGATGTTAACTAACATTTCCCAGACTGCAAATTCTTGTTTTTAAATACATTGCAGTTTTCCTCCAAATTCTGAGCAGCAAAACATCAAGGATAATTAGCGCTGGAAAGGACAGAACCATTCATAAAAGCAAATAAAAGGGCTTGGCTTATGCTCAAATGCACATGACACTGATATATGTAACAGTTCAGACAACAGAGAACATGTAAAGATTTATATCTTTTCATATTAAAAAAGTTACATGCATATTTACTTTCACAAGTGAGAACATCAGTCTAAAACACACAATATGTTAAATTCAAGTGCCTGAAGGCACGAAGTATAAAAGAACCTTTCTTGCCTTTTCCAACATATCTTAATAAAAATATCCCAGCAAAAATAGTTACCTAAAACATGTGCTCGATACAACATTTTATGAATATTTAACAGTGTGGTAATTTTTTTTCCCTCAACAGCAATATAAAATATGGCTCTGGCATCAGAAAGTTAGTTTAGTCACTGAGTAAATGTATGCTTATACTCTTGCTAAAGCCTTCCAGACTTCTCCTACAGGATTACATAGAAGCTGAAAAAAAAAATAATCTGTGTCACTCACCTCCCAAAGTAATTTGTTGCAAAGAAATGTTTAAACTGCCTATGAATGTATTCACAGGGTCAATGGATAACGGTTTTACCAACCAGTTGCCTTTTCCAGGAAGGAAAAGACTAGCATTGAATATAGGAACTGCATTTGTTTCTTTTCTTTATCTTATTTTCCTTCTGATACACACATGGAAAAATTGTCATATATTTAATTAAAAGAGGTCAGGATAAATAGAAGATATAGAATAAACATATTTATCACTTTTCCCCATGCTCTGCTGTTCCTCATGATCCCTATTTGTTGCACTTAGTTGCTTCTTATCAAACTCACTTGGGCATTTCTCTCATATACAAAAGAACTCCTTTCACATATTGCTTGGGCGGAGCATAATTTGCTCTGAAATATTGTATGAAGATTACATCAGCCATGAGAATCAATGTGTGGAGCAAATTTGGAAAGTCAGAGAACTCATCTGCCAGGCTTGAGGCACGATCAACATTACTTAAACCATTTCAAACTCATGAACTAAGCTGTCTTTAAGTCTAATCAACTGCAAGTGATGAAACCTTTCTCTAGTCTGAAATAATATCCAATATTTTGGCATAAGGGGTTCCAAATTGTTTTCCTCGTAATAATCCTGATGGTGGAGGGGGAAGACCAATCATTGTCAATCTCTTAAGCAGAACCTTGTTACATTCCTCCCTTGATTTTCCTTTTCCAAAGAAAACAGAACTCAAAAACTTCAAAATGTCTTCATAAGAGTTGGAAAACATGACCCGTCATGCTTGGCACTTTATTCTAATAATTCTTTTCAAAAAAAGTAGGAAATTGGATTCTAACAGGGACCTCACTGACTTGAAGAACAACAGGATCGTTCTCTCTCAATTGACATACACCCAAAATCCAGATTATCTTCAAAAACCTGAAGATATGTAAACACCGTATCTTCAGCTTGTGTTTCATTATAAGTGATCTTTCTGCCCTCACAATCCCTGGCACTCCCAAGGGAATCTAAACTGCCAAAGTTATTCCACTTTCTGTAAGGGATCAGTTGTACCTATGTCACCCCCACAAGATGTTCCTCTAACATGGTTTCAAAGACCTCCAACAACAGAGGTTCTGCAGCATTCCAGGAAACTTTTTCTAGTGCTTATAAATGAGAACTTTTCTTCAGTGTTTACCTTGCATCTCCCTTTTTCAATTTTTGACCACTAATTTTCATCCATAACGTAAGAATGTTCTGCCCCTTGGTGGAATCAGAAAAGAGCCGTCAGGCTGGAAATTAGGAAAATAGGTACTTATAGAAAGCATATTATTATACAAAACAGCATTATTTTACAAAAATGTTAGAACATGAGACAGTTTCTCAGCTGACCTGGATTTCTTCCCAGATTTCTTCGTCCAAAAGAGTGGCTGCAGTATGGTGCTGTAGAGGGGCTATCAGGCAGTGACCTTCAGTAAGGGACTGGTAGCTTGGTAGAGACAAGTATACCTGTAAAAAGCAAACAAAAACTGAAGTGCCTATTTTTCTAGCATTAAAAACCTTCCCATTGCTACGGCTAAGAAACACATCATTTGCTAAAATTCAAACCAATAGAAGCCGTTACCTTCTAATTACAGCAAGGTATTGGTAATTTTAGTGTTTTTAAAAGGTCCCATTATCCATCAGTAGCTCAAATGAACTAGTAGTATCCAGACCACCAACACGGCAGTAATAACAGCCTTATAGACCAATCAGTATCCTAGCTATTACAAAATCACATTGTTTAGTCCATTAGAATACATTTTTTATATAGTTATATATATAACTGCATGCATCTTTAATGAAATATAATATATAAATGCATATAAATATTGATATATCTGTATATTTATCTATTAGATATATACACACATATATATACACACATCTGTATTCATTTTTATATATAAACACATATATATACACGCATATATATACACACATAAATACATATCTGTATGCATTTTTATATATATATATATATACACACACACACACACACATATATATATATAAAATTATCTATATAAAAAAATAAGTGTGATGTACCATAATACATATCTATGCATTTAATTCCTTGGCCTATAAAAAGTTTCAAATCAAATGACAAACATCAATAACAAACAAAAACTTTGGAGAAAGAATGACCAAAAAGCCTACACTGAAGCATTTCATATGTTATAAAACCAAATATTTATGCAATTTTTAAAAGCATTACAGAAACAAGAAGGTTCCCCGGACAAAACTTCTGTTTCAAAGGATTTTAGGCTTAAAAATGGAATTCTCCACTTAATTTTCTTTGAAATGATTGAGATACATTTCTTCACCAGTTGAAATTTCTTCCAGGGCAGTGTGATTTAGTCTTCCACAAATCCACCTACAGTCTAATCTTTGCACTCAGATCTTTCATTATTGCTCCTGTCTTCCACAAATCCACAAGACTGAATTTCTGATATCAAAGCTTTATAATTCACAACAGATTTAGATCTTTTTTCTCCCTCACCCTTGAGGAATTTGTGAGATCAATTGGAAGGGCAAGGAAAATAAGATGCAGAATAATAAATCATTTCACAGAAGCAATTTCATTCTTAATCGTAGGCACTCTAGCATTAACACTGCCTTCCTTTAGTTCTTTTTTATTTTTGCATTTGTGTTAAATTGCTATTTTCTTACCTTGGTGCCAATTGCAATAATAAGATGTTTAGAAAGTTCACTGCTATCAAAGCAGTATGGGCACTTTTCCATGCGTGCAGCAAGCTGCTGGTGCTCACGTATTGCTTTTCTTCTTTGTATTTCTTCCTCTTCCCCACTGCGCGCTCTTTTGGCTGCTTTGGAAACAAACATGTCATCCAGAGTGTAGTACTCTCTGTCAGTTTTTTCCATAAGCTGAAAAGATACACAGAAAAAATGCGTGTGTATAAGCAAGGAAAAATACCTAGCTCTTTGTTTTATCCTTTATTGAGAAAAGCCTAAAGTGCGTAAGCAGTCGCATTGCTTCCTTCCATATGGCATCGCAACACACGCAATCATCAGGTACATCTCCAGAGAGCAGTCATACACACTCCCAGACAGCATAGGTATTAAAATATAGATGTGTGACAGCAGTGAGAAGAGTATATTACTATATTCCATCTCAAGTTAAGTGCTAGGTATTTCAATATTATCTTGACATAACTTCAGTTTTAAACAGATGCGCAATTTTTTAAATCATATATAACCATATGTTTTATTTCAGCCTTCCCCCTCCTCCTCCTCTCCTATTATGACTATCGCTATCCATTAAATCATCTCTTGTGAAATAACTAGACCATGACTCTGCGCCCCATATTCAGATTCTGTGAAAACATGCTGAGTTATTCCTACCAAGTGAACAGTAGTAAGCCATTTTGTGAAGAAAACAGTCTTTGTCTTCAATATTTAGTCTTTCTTGAAAGATATGGTCAATGAATACAACTAGCACATTACCAGAAACAAGGCTGAATGATCCACAGGTTTTTTTCTTTGCTAATTAATTGATACATTTTAGTTAAATGTGCCACATTTAAAAGGAAACTCTGAAAATACTAAATTTGTTATGAAGACGTGCTTGAGGGTCAGTGGTATCTTAGAGGATCTTATTGGTGGAAACCCACACCTCAGCTAGGTGATATTTGGGAGGGATGGAGGCAGAACACTTTTTTTTTATATATATTTAGCGCTAGGCTTGATGAATCTTTTTTTATTTTGATGACAATTGAATTCCATGGCATCTTGCCTAAATCAAGACTTAGCAGGTCTTGATTGTAAAGATTAACTTTTTAAAGGACTTAGGAAAGTATTTCTCCATTTTCTGCTTTGGCTGCTCTACACGATTTTAAATTATGTGCCATTAATACCATAAATATTCAACACATATAGCCAAAGCAAATGTAAAAAGAAATCAAAAGAATTTTTTCAAGTTTTTCTCTTTAAATGAAATCCCAGTGCTGCAATACTTCTATGCTACACTTGACTGTAATTTTACCTTGAACAGTTTCAATAATCTCCTTATCAAAATGACAGGGAGAAAAAAAAAAAAAACAACAAAAAACACAACACAGTACAATACACATTTCTTGATATTGGAGCTGCTGGTCCTTCAGGGTCTTGGCAGATTTATGTATGAGTAGTTTTGCTTCAAGAATTGCTAAGGAAATGGTAGAAGTGTCATCACAACAAATCTTTGTATTTTAGAATACTGACTGGGGTAGCCCTTCCAAAGGACTAATGTCAGCTGAAGGCATTTTGCAGGCATACTGTCACAATTGAAACATAGTCTCCAAATTAAAAAAAAAATCATCCAAATATCCCAGGTATAGTTTGTGTAGATAATCTGACATGAAAAGAATTTAAGACTTTATTTTGTAGTGTAGATAAGTAACTTCCCCCCAAAACCACAGACAACAACTTTTGCTTTTCCTGAACGCTGCAGTTCTCTAACACAGACCAATAGCTTATTTTGTATGTGCTCAGTACTTCGTCACCAAACAGCTGAGGAGCAGCCTCCTTAATATTACTTTATTTAGCTGCAATACATTTAACTGCTTATGTGTATTTCCTACTGGAAGCCACTGAAGACCAAAATGAACAGTTCAATAGCTCAACTCTCTTCTCGTTCTGTTTTACTAAAATGCTGTAATCAATATTTAAAACAGAGGAGATTCCTGAGCCGTAAAAAAAAAAAATATTTAGTGGTTTGGGTGTCAAAAATCAAGTCTCTGTCATACAAGCACAAGAAAGGTAAAACTGGAGCTTCAACAGAAGAAACACCAATAAGCAGTACTTTTTGGTTTCATATTAACAAAAGTACCATGAGAATGCAAATAAACATGAAACAAGACACCTGGCTGACTACAAATAAAAGGAAGAATTGAAATCAAAACACCTCGGATACCAGGAAAATCACATGCAGCACAGAATACCATTACTATTTTCCTGTGGTTCCACTTAGTAGTAGTCATGGAAATTCCTGGTTTGTTATTTATGACCTCTTTTAAATAATAGCACTTTTCGAAACACCTTAAAAACACTCTACAGATCCTTTTATACAGGTCCCTTATGTCACAGGAACACAAGTCAAGAATTTTGTCTAGTGATAAAATAAATATTAATCTTATTAAGTGGGTTGGATGGTATCTTTCTTCAACAGTGGATAAAGTGCTATATACAATAAGATATCTGGGACCCAAAAGAGAATGTTCACCTAAAAAGCAGCAAACTTTAAAGAAGTACGTGCTGTCTAAAGACAGATTTGATTTCTCCTGTTACAGTCATGACCAACAGAAGATCAGTATATTTCAAATGGTAATTCAGTAAGACCAAAAAGAAATTATGTTGCTGTTCTTCAGGATTTATACTTTTCTGCATCATGTTCGACACAATATGAAAAAAATATTCATAATTCAATGACTCAAACCTAACAGTAGGTCTGAAGCAATGTAAAGGCTAATAGATGACCTTAGGTGGAGTCAAGTCACCTTTTCTAAGTCACGAGACTTAGAAAAACAAGCTACAAATGCAACACACACACACACACACACACACACACACACACACACACACACACACAAAACGGAAAAGGGAAAAACAAACCAACAAACAGGCACTGGCAAAAGCTGGAGTCACACAACAAAATGATGAGAAAGATTCCACAGTTGCACCAGAGTTCTAGTCCTTCCAGGAAATCCAACAGTACTATTTCAAGATTCAAAATTAAAAGTCCTCAAAGAGAAAGGAAACAGTGGAAAAGATGGAATAATATCTTCACTTCTAATATTACTGAACAGACTACATGCATAAGTGGAATCATGCGCATACGTCACTCATTCAATGTAAGCTCGTAGTGCAGCCTGGATCCCACCCAAGGTCTGCGCATCAGGCTACAGTAAGTCAGTGGAGAGTCTTAATTTTTTTTATTTTTCCTGGAAATAAAAAGATGTGTAGAAGAGTTCTTCATGCAGTTAGAGGCCATGGGAGCCAGACAACGTTGCACTGCTGGTTTAAGGTGTAATATATGTTGGTCAACAGAATTAGATGAAGGACATTGAGGAAGGAAGTAAAATAAACATAAGGTTACTCTGGAGAAGTAAAGGAACAAGAAAAGGTAGGTAGCAATGCAACATGTTGGGGAGAGAAGCCACAGTAAAGGGATATTTAGAGTAGGAGCATTCCCAGATCAGGTTCAGATTACCTCTACCACAGAGTCTCTACCAGCAACAAAATTACAGATCCCATTGCAGTACTAACAAATAACAAAGGATAATAAGGAATGCAAAGTAGTTCAAGAAACCAATACCCCAGCTTCAAAGACATTAAATAAACGCTTGAAACGAGCGGAGTCTAAGAAAAAAGTTACTTTAAACATCTCAATCTGCTTGTGCAAAAAAAAAGCCTCGTAATTAATAATTCATGTCCAATTGGATGCTCTTCAAGCACCATACACTTCCCTTGCTGAAGAAAAACAGACAAGGACAAAGTGGAAAAATGAGGTGGTATTTTTTTCCCCTTTTTCACACCTTTAAGGAGAAGTTTATGAGACCTTTATTCAAGTCCTTAAGTCTAGCACATCAATGCACAATACAATTATATTCCAGTTCTGAGACAAAGAGACCAAGTCACAGATGGTCACTCTGTCCCTGAATCTTCATTTCTTGTCGTTTCATCTCATCCTTTAAATGACTTTAAAAGAGTTTTAAAACGGGATATATTGTCACCTCTAAAAACAACAGTCAGGAAAGGAGTAAGAATTTCTTTGCATCTTCTGTACTGCCACAGTGTCCTTCCAACATACCTCAAAACAGTTCAGGAAGTACAGAAACCTAAAAACAGGCAAAAATATGATCCGGCAAGAATTGTGTATTCCTAGTGAAATAATATATGATATGAATATAAGTGGGAAAATCCATTCAACAATATTTTCTGCCTTAAAAACAAGCCAAAAACCACCAAAGACATTTAGTCTGCAGTATTGGAATAGTAGCAATGAACATGACTGACACACTCTTTGTCAGTAGCAAGGAAGAAAATATACACTTTTTTTAAGGGCATAATTCCTTAAATATGATCATCTTTTGAATCCTACAAATGCCAAACATCAATGTGTCAGAACTGAAATAAAATGAAATGTAGCTGCTACCATGGCAGACTAGAGCTACTGCTACTCTAAATATTGGCCTTTTTGAAAAGTTACTTGGGAAAAAAATGGAAATTCTCTTTCAAAAAATTTATACTCTTTTACAAGAAGGTGCCCAGTGTGTTCTGCCAATTGCGTTATTTCACTATAACAAAATCGCTCCAAACCAGTTAAAGGGGAACTGAAAGCACAAGAAGAGAGTGTCCTCCAAAACGCCAGAAGGAAAGCAAGTAATCACTTAAAATTTTATTTCTTTCATACATATCTTCTTCCATACAAAAGACAGAACTAGTACAAATCCAAAGAAGGAACTATGCTGATGTATTAGATTCACTGGAAAGCTGCTGTTCTGCACCAGCTGAAGCATCACACCTGTTAAATGTGAAAGTCAATGTGTGCTGGATGTTGTGTGCTTAGTTCCTCACTGCGCTCGATGCGGCGCTCACTCTATTTCAGGTGCCACCCAGCGATCGGAAAGAAGCAGGTAGTCACCTTCATATATAATTTTTAAGTTGGAATGTCCTAAAAAACCATCACTGAACTGCCCAAAATTAATTGAAGAAATTCAGACATAAAGACAATGCACCTGAAGTTCTTGTTCGTACCAGACACTGGCCAAAACCAAGAGCTAACCTAAACTAATGTCCTCACATAAGACAGATCACCTCGACAGTCCCTTGTCTTCTCTTTCCCATTTCACTTTTTTGTTCTGGGCTCATCTGCCACATTCTTCCTTCGTACGCGCCCTCTGTTTTCCAACTTTTCATTCTCTTTTGGCAAGCACCAGTTAACCAGAGAATACACAGGCAGCTTTAGGACTCTTTGCACCAGGTAAAATGACATAGCCTCAACACTTGGTGTAATTGTACAGCTGTGACATTTCTACCATCCATCTGCCAGGGGATCTGTTTTCCACAACCAGGATGCAGTTTTGGTTTAACCAACAGGGACGGCATCACAGTTTTGCTTGCCCTGGCCAAGGAAGGCCTGTAATACACAAACATTTAAACAGAGCAGTCAGGGAAGGCATCCAAGCCTCTTTCAGGAGCAGATAAAAAGCATCCTTAGGGCTCTCGTTTGGATAGATCTAATGTGTACAAATGTGGCCAAAACCCAAAACAAGGAGAGAGTCGGTTAACCATTCAGCACAGGAGTTCAGAAAGAGATCGGCATCTGACTATGCAGAAATGAGAATGATTTGAGAATGGGAAAAATTACAATGTTGTATTTGCTGATGAAATCATTAACATTATAATTAGCATGAATAATGTGAATATATTACATGAATAATTTAGTTATATAACATTCTTTTCATAAAATAATTCACGTATTTTTTCATTTTTTACATTACTGAAGCCATTACGCGTCTTGGCATGGGGCTATCTCCAAAAGTAACGCTTGTCGGTCTGTGTCAGGTACACTCCAGGGTGAGCCTCATTTTTCTGCCAGGCATTCAGAATGATGGAACTGTATCTCATAGCTTAATTTTAAAGTGATCCTGGTTTTCTTATTGCTACAGTAAAACCCCTGGAGTCTTATACACTGCTGGCTGCCTACACACTCCATCTGAAGTGTGCTCCATGGTGCGTCTCTTATCTCTCCCTCCGCTGGTATTACTTGCTCTTGGGGTGCGCCCTTTGGAAAGAAAGCCCTACTAAAAATTTAGTATCGTTGTGATACTGAAAGGAAACCTCAAGAGACAGAGCTCCTAATCATAGGGCATTATTCCTATATAACACCCCAAGTACACTTTTTTCCCCCCCTTCAAATTTCCTCTGAAATTTGGGGATGAAACGGGAAATTCCATTAAATACAATTATAATGGTGATAAAATATACCTGCATCTTTCTAGTGGGGGTTATTTTCAGCTTTTTTGTACACGTACTTTTCTGCTTATTTTCTTTTTCTATTTTATATGCAACTATTGAACTTCTGCTTTTCCTGTTTTCTCGCTAACGCAATCATAGTTAAAGTTACTTCCATATAAGCTAATAAAAGTGCATCTGCTTGGAAAATTTGTGGAAAAAAAGTCTATAGATTGTATAAAACGTATCAGTTTGGTTTTAAATTGTCATGGCAACACTGACGTCTTCAACTTTAAATGACAGAGTTAATATTTGTGGAATGTTGTACTCATACTATATTTTGGGAAGCTGCAGTAAAGAAGAATAAATTATTATTTTAGAATATAAACCTGAGTGACATATGAATACATCTCATCACATTTGAATTCATTAAGCATTTAGCACTTATTGTTTACAACAGAATCACCTCAGAAAACAGACTTTCTGATCTCAAATAGCATTTGCTCAAGCCAAACCAAGGCTGAATTTTATCATGTTAATTTTATTACAACTCCTGTCTCCCTACGACCCCAGACATCTGAATTTGTAGGTTTCGTTCAACATATAATTCAGCATATAGGCATTCCCCAAACCTATCATCCCAGTGAAGTAAGTGAGATTTTAAACACATAGTATTAAAGGATTTTAGTATATCAACGCACAGAGTGCTTTTAAGGCCTATGTTTCTGACAGGAAAATATTATGAATCACGCTGATGAAACGTAGTTCAGGACTATGTTTGAGCAGCAGAAGCCAAGCAATAAACAAAGAGCAGAGTACTGCTCAATAGTTAGGGACCACGCTCCTTTTTGCTTCAGTTATTTGAAATGAGAACTATAGGTTTTGCTATAATTAGTTATTAGGACAGAGAAAATTTTATATGCAAGACAATGAAATGAAACGTAAGCCAAACAAAATACCTTCAGCCACAGAATTCTGCTATTAAAAGTATGATTAGCATTCAACTTTAGAGTTATCCCTGGCCGTAACTTAAATGCCTAGAAAAGACTGTCCTGCAACAAGCCTTCATTTGCAACATATCTTGTAATTTTAGCATAATTCAGGAAGAACGCCAAATGCTTATGCAGTCATTTCATAGGGACTGCATCTAACAGTTCCTCCTTTTCCCAGGTTTTCTTTCCCAATCCAGCTGTCGCTGCTTTTGATTTGTTTCCACATGCAGGAACAGCTTTAACTTTGTGTCTACACAACATACACAGAAAGTTGTTTCAGTGCATTGAACTGAAATGTAGTGTAATGCAGAACAAGGTGTTTGAAATTATTTTCTCTTGAGTTTTCATATTAATTTTTTTACAGCAAACCATGCACATGCGTAGATCTTTAAGTAAATGTAAAAAGCAACAGTGCACCAGAGCTTTGTTAGAGTTTTATCGTGTCTATTAAATACTGTGCTGGAATGGATTCACTGTGTGAAAAGAAAGAGAAGAAAAAACTGTATTACATAATAGGGGCAGCAGCAACATTCTGCATTTTTCACTTTACCTTTTAAAATGTTTCTAGACTATTATTTTGGTTTATGGTGATGAAAATGCAAAGCTGTGCAACAGGCAGGTTTGCACAGCAAGTAAAACCGATAAGGCTGAAAGCAATTTTCCATTCTACAGACTTCAGAACCGAGGAAAAGCAACAGGCAAATTCCCTTTTTGCAAACCTCTAATACCAGCATACCTCTTTACTAAATCCATAAATGAAGGTCAGCATTATTAATCTAGTTCTGTATTTTTCATTGCTTAAATCCATTTTATGGATTACTGGAGAGGTTTTTTAAATAAAACAAGTTTATGGCCAAAATCTAAATGGTGTGATGAACAATACAAATTAATCTTCCTCACTTTCTTTTAGTAAAATGTAATCAAAAAGAAAAAAGGACTTAGAAATCATGCGTACAAATAGCAGGTAATTTCTATTGAGGTAACGTTCGAGAAATCAGTCTCTATACACCCACAAGCATCTATTGACATAACTGAAAGGATTACATAAGTCTTAACAGCATGAATTTGGGAAAACTGAACTTCCTACAACAGTCAAGGGCAGAAGGATCTAAAAACACGATACTTAAAACTATCAGTAGTGAAAACCTAAGATTTCACATTCATTTTGTACTCTAAAACTGGCAGGGGAAAAACAAAAATCTGTTTTCAAATATTTTGTTGATTTTTTTGTATCCTATAGTCACGCTTCTGTAGCAGTGAGAACCCAACCTCCTTTACAAGCTGTAGAAAGAAAACACTAACTTCAAACAGTTTGTTTTGTGTTTTTTTTTCTTTAGGCATAACAGTGAAACATGAAAGAAACAGACTTTAGGGCCTGCTTTTTTCCATATATCAAAAAGATAAGGGTTGGACCAGAGGTTCCTTCCAAGCCGGTATTCTATGAATCTATGATTCTATGACAATTGGTGTTGTGTTTTAAATTTTTGTTTAAAAAAAAGCTTTTTCACCACTGAAAATTAAATATTTGAGGCTCTTTCATGATGTTCATAAGCTTGACATAATAGCATGCATGGGATGGCTGTGGGAGAGGCTGCATTTAAAACTGCTTGAGACAACTGACGGCCACATCAACCTGATGTGAACAGAAGCCAGAAAGTAACAGGAGATAAGAGCCTCAAGAACAACAGGGTTATATTGGAACCATGATTAGAAAAAGAAGAATGGGCAAGAGGGGAACGATAAACCAGAATTTGCTTTTCATCTAAATTTAAAACAACAGGCAAACAAATGGCAAGGAGACGGCATATTCCCTCCATCTGATCTCATGGAGCTCTTGAGAAAAAGAAGCTCTATGGGTGGGAAAAAGACTTGTAAGGACAAGTATGGCTTGACCACCACAGATGTTGAGTCTGTGAATCTGAGTGGGAGTCAGGCATGAGGTAATGTCATATAGACCTTCATTTGCTAATGGCATTAGACAGAGATTTCATGGATAGAGATTTTGGGTCTATGTACGGACATTTCTTACAAGTCTCGCTTAAGAAAGTAAATCCTTTTATGAATGATATCTTTCTATTTCAACATCCCCATCTCCCTTTACAAAACTGCAATTATGTCATTATCTTCAGAGACGCGTAACAACTAGCCTGTATATCATTTGAAATACCATTAAACCACTAAATACTAGGAAAGTAATATTCATGTGGCGCAGTCAGCCCAGCATTCAGCTGTGCAAAAGCCGGGAAATATACTGGTCTGTCTTTCTCCTTCCGTTCCCATTGTGAGAGCGGTGCCCACTTCCTCAATCCTCAACAGCCACGAGGCTGGAATTTTCTTTTTCGTGTACTCTGGGAAAGCAATAAAAGCCCTGGGAAAATCCATGAAGGAAATAATAGTGCTGTAGTCTACGTGCTTAGTGGTAACCACAGCTGGCCACCGCCACAACTGCATGGGGAATTACACTGCTGGCTGGTCCAAAACATCCTCGGAGTAGGAGCAAACATGCTGCCCAAGACTGAGGTAATGAAGACAGGGAGGGTTTAGGCTCCTCAGTTCACAGCGGTAAATTCACATTAAGTTAAAGGTGGCAATAAGGCTGACTACACTCTATAACCAAAGAGCTGTAAGGACTGGAGAGCCACCTTGCTGCCAGACACTGAACATTCACTGCACTGAACAAGATACAGACAATAAGGAAAAATAATCTGATGGATAGAGAGATAGATAGACAGACAGACAGATAGATAGATAGCTCTAAAGATAGAAGCTCTAAACAAAAAGAGTCAGACACATTTGGCTATATTATGGTAGCAGAAGCTCCCTAACTTTGTAGCCTAATTTTTCTTTTTACTTGGCTGAGCAGCCAGCAATTTTAAGACAACTAACAAATGCCACAGATTAAAAAAAATAACCAAATTTCTTTTTTGGTAATTCAAACAAATGTTGGTTTGATTTCTGTTCAGACAAAAAGAGGCAGCCAACTGAACCTAAGGATAAGCCACCCCTCAAACACCCATTTTCCCGCAACTTATGTTGGCATCAGATTTGACATTAGAACTTATGGAAGCAAAACCAACACCGTAATGAGAAGCAATTGTGCAACAGAGATCTTTAAAGGAAGGCTGCTGGCAAAAAAATACCCTATATTTCATTCTTTAAAAGCAATTGCCCTTGACTGCAGTGGATAACTTCTTCTATCCCAGCAGCCACACCCAAGAAATCACAACCACTCAACAAAAGCAGTTCAGACGAATGAAATTATTCAACAGAATTTAAGGGGTACGTTCTCCCGCCTCCCATCCTAGGTAGGATATCATTTATAGACTTTCAGCAGTGTCCTCCCACTGCTCTTCTGAAAGATGACACATTCATTTTTGTGGATATTTTTTCCACTTCTCAAATGAAGGCACAAAGAGAAAGTAATGTGTATGTGTCAAATTTGCGTACTATGTTATCAAACTAAAATTGACAAGAGATATGGTTGCTAGACTTCCTGTTGGACGTAAAAACACCTCAATGAATCCACTTAGGAGAGATAAAAGATTTTTTGAAGATTGTCTCACTGAGCCCCCAGATCATAATGCAGATACTCTCTGTAGTAGAGGTTTATAAAGTACGTAAAGAAACCATCTGTAATATCTTAGATCACAACCAAATCTTTCAGACTGCTGCCAACACTTCAGCACTAACACTGATCTTGCAATGCTGTGAACAAGAATGCCTTCTACCTAAAGACATGGAAAACTCAGGAAGCCTAGGAGACAGTTTCTTAATTTAGGATCAAGAAACAATCACCATCTGGGGAAGACCATCATATTTCGTGGTAACAAAAAGCAGGAAATCACCTGTACAGAAATTACCATTTCCGATTTTAACAGAGAAGAACAACTGGCATCTATGATGCTTCTTTTTATGAAAGCTAAACAAAAATACCTTCAAAACCTAAATGTGACATTGCATGGCACTGGAGGACTTTCAGTACCATGAATTAAAATTTGGACAACTAAAAATCTATTGCAACAGATTCTTTTTAAAGCCGAAAGAGAACAACATCATCTTGAACAGTAACCG
>VYZM01006854.1:0-15884 GCA_013398915.1 Dromas ardeola
CACAAGACCTGGGCCAACTACTTTGTACGGTAAGGAGCGTCTGGCGCGAGGGGATGGGGGAGATACCCAGGGAATCCTCAGCACTGGGGAGGGCCCGTGGCTCACCTCTCTCCCCTGTACCCAGGTTCTTGGAAGAATATGCCAAGCACAACCTGACCTTCTGGGCGGTGACGGCGGAGAATGAGCCCTCGGCCGGGCTGATCAACAACTACCCCTTCCAGTGCCTGGGCTTCACAGCCGAGCAGCAGCGGGACTTCATCGCACAGGACCTGGGCCCCGCGCTGGCCAACAGCTCGCACCGTGACGTCCAGCTCATCATCCTGGATGACAATCGGCTCCACCTCCCGCACTGGGCCAAAGTGGTGAGTGGGGTAGGGGGGCAGCCAGCACGGTGAGCCGGGGCAGAGCCCCAGTCCCGCTGGCAGAGCGTGTCCCTGCGGAGGGCTCAGCCGCTCCGTCCCACAGTGCGAGGGCTGGGGCAATGACTGTCTGCCCCATGGGACCTAGTGGTGGCTGACTCTTCTCCCTCCCAGGTCCTGGAGGATGAAGAAGCAGCTCGCTATGTCCACGGCATCGGCATCCACTGGTACCTGGACTTCATTGGGCCCATACAGGACACAGTGGTGCCCACTCACGAGCTCTTCCCCGATTACTTCATCCTGGCCACTGAGGCATGCATTGGGGCCCACTTCTGGGAGAGGGACGTGATCCTGGGCTGCTGGGATCGGGGCAACCAGTACAGCCACAGCATCCTGACGGTGAGGCCCCTGTGCCACCCTTGCGTAGCAGGCCCCAGAGAGCTGCGGTGCGCTCCCTCTCCCATCAGCACCCCACTCCTTGGGCAGACATCTGGGCTGTCCCATTGCAGAACCTGAACCACTTTGTGGCCGGCTGGACTGACTGGAACCTGGCCCTGGACCTGGAGGGAGGCCCCAACTGGGTCAAGAACTATGTGGACAGCCCCGTCATTGTGGACACCAGCGAAGGCATCTTCTACAAGCAGCCCATGTTCTACCACATGGGGCACTTCAGGTGGGTCGGGGCCCACTGACATGGTCTCAGCTGACTGCGCTCCAGCTCCATGGTTGCAGTAGCAGCTTGTCGGGGTGGAATCAGGGCAGGTTTGTCAGGAGGAAACCTCTGGTGGGCTCAGACTCCCTCCTGAGGTTGCTCCTTGCTTGTGCCCATGCAGTAAGTTCATCCCTGAGGGCTCCCAGCGCGTGGGGCTCGTTGCCTCCAAAGAGTCCAAGAAGACGGACCTGGAATACACGGCTTTCCTGCGCCCTGACGGTGCTGTGGTGGTGGTGGTTCTGAACCGGTGAGTGATGCAACTTAGCCCACAAACATGGGACCCTGTCCTGCCATGCCACGTGTGTGGTTCATCCTGCTGGGCCTCATGCACTGCTGGTGCTTGGGAGCTGCTGCAGGTCCGACCCCGCTGCGCCTTGCCCTCCAGGTCCCTGCAGAACGTCACCTTTGGGCTGGCTGACACGGTTGGCCTCATCGCAGCTGTGGCTCCGGCCAGCTCCATCCAGACCTACCTGTGGCGGCGGCAGTGATGGGGCTGGGATGCCCATGGCTGACCAGGGACTGGACTGAGATGGGCCAGGAGAGCCCACACCGCCCTGGGCTTGGGCCTGGGAGCGCAGAGGAGGCGGCTCACCACTGTCGGTGCCACGGTGGAGCCAAGCACCAGGGCGAACTAGAGGAGTGAGCTGGGCTGCGCCGCGTGCGTGCAGGAGGGCCGGGGGCACCGGTGCCCCTCACAGTGGAGATCCCACAGGCTGTGAATGCTGTTTTCTGCTGCTCCGACATTAAATGCTGATGCTGCCTCTATGTCTGCGGCTGGAAGAGAGGCAGCTAGGTCTCTCCCCTGGTCCTGGGTGCTGTGGCTGGGTGCTGCCCAGGCATGGAGCACCTGGAGCCCTGTGGGGCAGCTGCTCTCCCTGTCCACCTCGGCTGCTCTCCTCCCCACAACTCACAACTGGGCTTGCCACTGCTGAGGAGATGCTCCAGGCACCAATTTGCTCCCAGTTTCAAGCATGTGCTGCCTGATAGGGGGTGAGCTGACCCCCTGTGCTCTCCCCCTGCCTTTGTGGGCAGGTTTAGGAATGGGCAGGCAGCTCAGTATTTACCCTGCACACAGGCGAAGGAGCGGGCACAAAGTGCGTGGATGCCTGTCTTGGTGGAAGCCCTGGGCAGGGATTGTGGCTGAGCTTCAGTTTTCCCTGCTTTTCCTGCCAAGCTGGAGCCATTTGCAGCCTGATGCTGGCTGGGCTGGGGGCGGTGTGCGGATCGCATCCTGCCCGGCCCAGGATGCAGGGCTGGAGGCAGAACCAGCTCCAGGAGCATCACAGCACGGTGGGCTCAGGATATGAGCCAGCTCTGGATGGGGTCAGGGCATCTGCAAGCTTCTCCTGGGGCTTTGTGGGGAGAGGGACGCTGGCCAGACTGCAGCAGCCCTGCCATGGGGTGTGCTGTCCCCATGCCGTGGGGCATGCTGCCTCCCCCTCCCAGGGATGGGGCAGCTGGGGCAGCTGGGGCAGAGGGGTCCCCACTGCAGCGAGGCAGCTGGGAGTGCAGCAGGGGCTCAGCACCCGCTGTGGGGCCGGGGCCGCTTGAGCAAGTGGGCGCGGGGCCAGGAGTGGGTGCTGTGTGTGGGCACACCCAGGAAGGAGGGAGGGAGCGCGGCAGGCGTGCTGCGCAGATTAGGGCAGGGAGGTCGCGATTGCAGGCAGGGTGATGAGGAAGGGAGGCCGGGGCTGCTGGGTTGATCCGGGCCAGCCGGGTCGAGGCAGGCGGGATGTGACCCAGGATGCCGTCAGGGCTGACAGCAGCGATGCTGCGTGGGCTGGGCACAGCCCGGCGCCGGCAGCACCCAGGGTGCTGGGTAAGTGCGTGACAGGGTCACCTTGGGAAGCTGGCAGGTCCTGCGCCGTGGTGCCACCGGGGCATCGCTCTGGGACCCCGAGTCCTGGGGAGAGCTGGCTGCGCAGAGGCACGCTCTGTGGGATGCTCCTGCCCCGAGGCTCTTTGCGTTTGTCCACAAGAGGGAAATATTTCTCCAGGACGGCGGCAGCAGCAGCGAGCCCTGCTCCTAGCATCCCGCTCCCAGCACCCTGTGCAGGACCGCTTCTCCACTTGCTGCTTCTTTCCCAGGTTCTTACTTACTGGCTTCCTTTAACGCTTTACCGGCCCTGGTAATAAAAGCCAATGTCTGGATGCTGAATCATCCCAGGATGCATGCTTTTGTCCCTGTGCTCTGCTCAGCTCTGGAGGACCGACTAGCTCCAGGTTAAATGGAGAGGGGGTGACTCCTTCAACGTCATTGGGCTTGGCTCATTAATTCTTGTGCAAAGCGTTGGCTCATTTTGGGGCACACACCCCGGACTGGGACAGGACCCCCCAGCAGCTGGCCTAGAACCAGTGCCCACCAGCAAGGGCCGTCTCTCCCTGTCCTCGGGGATGAAGTCCAGCTGCCTGACAGCGTGCTGGAGCTGCTGCTGCGATGCCACCCCATGGCTCTGCGTGCCCAGCTGCCGCTTTGGCATCGATGTTTTCGGAGTCATGATACCCATAAAGGCCCCTCAGCCGTAGCTCCGTGTCCCCAGGGTCCCTATCCCCTCTGGCCTGGCTCAGGGACAAGATTCACCCTCCCTGGGCTCCTCTGCCTGCTGCAAACACCGTGAGAAACCCCTGGTGCTGGGAGCGGCAGCGAGAAGCGGCTTTGAGAGGATTTGGTGGGGCTGCCCAGCGTCTCTCGTGCCACTGCTCCGCACTGAGGCGTTGCCGTTCCCCTGGGTCTCACTTTTCCTGCTCAGCAGGAAGCTCTTATCAGCCTGTGGTGATAGGGATGAGCTCCAGCAGCCTCCGCAGTGTTTTCCCTCCCGGGAGCTGTGGGGGCTGCGGGGACCTGAGCCAGCTGTGGGGCTGTGTCTGGGGAGGGCGCAGGCAGAGCTGCCCCAAAATGGGGAGGGAAAGGGTGTGGGGCATCCTGGGGGGTTGGCAGTGGGCTGGGAGGCAGCTGATAACCGTGGGGCAGCAGGGGTTGACCTATTAGCCTCTCACCAAAATGGGGGCTTATTAGCCTGGGTGTAGCACCCAGCTGACACGTTAGTCATGGCTTGGGGTGGGAGAGCCATGGGGCCAGGAGCTTCCTTCCAGGGCTGCCTGGTTGCCCCGTGAGTCGTCACCAAGGGCTGCCTAGCCCTGTCTGTCCCTTACCCGGTGGCAGCTGGCCCAGGCACCCCGTAGCTCGGTCCCACGTGTCTTAGGCTAGCGTGGCAGGCGGAGGCGCAGGAGGGTGGCAGGGCAACGCTGGAGGGTAGAAGGAACTTTGATGAATTGAATTGCCCCACAGCTGCATCTGATATGCCAGAAAAGGAGAAAATTAGTCATGAAGTGGGGCTCCACCCGGAGAGGGAGAGCTAACGGAGTGGTTTAACCCTGTGGAGGGAAACTCTGAGCCCCGGCGTTCGATGCTCTGGGGCAGGCGGAGCAGTGGCTGGGGGCTGGCCGCTCTCTCTCCCCCAGGTCACCCCTGTGGAGAGATGCCAAGGGCATCCCCGCAGCGATGGGTGCATGCTTGCGTGTCCATGGGAGCGGGCATGTCCTGGGCGATGTGACCAGGACCAGGCGGTGTCTGTGTGCCTGGGTGAGCCAGCCCGGTTCAGCCTAGGCTCTTTGGACTGGGACGGTTGCTCTCAGAGGAGCAGGGAGTGCTCCTGGAGCGGTTTGTCCCCAGGCTGACTTCTGCTTCTGGCATGGCCAGCATTGGGGCAGCAGGTTCTCCTCCGGCTGCTGCTGCCTTCCATGATGCCTGCTGAGCTGGGGCAAGCGATGCACAAGGCTTGGGCAGGGCATAACGGTGGCCTCAGCTCCTGGGTGGCTGCACATGGCTGGTGCTTTCGCTGCACAGGGCCGTGCAGCCACATTTGCCATCCTTGCCAGGGGGTCCTGGACCCTCCCCACACTGGGTGCATGGCCACAGCAGCTTTTGGGGGCAAACTGGGGTGATGGGCAAGGGTAAATCACCCAAGGTGCTGTTAGAGCCCATTAGCAGGACAGCCTATGGTGCCCATGAGTGTGCTCGTGGGCTCTGCTGTGCTTCCAGGGATTCATCCAGACCCTGCCTGACAAAGGAAAGAAATCAGTGCTTCCTTCAGGGCATTGCAGGGGCTCTCAGAGCTGCTCCTTGCTGCATCTCCCTGTGCTGGTGGGGCCTTTCGTGTCACTAGAGCCGCCAGCATGATGTCCCTGTCTCTCCTCTCT
Source organism: Dromas ardeola (assembly GCA_013398915.1). Taxonomy (NCBI): domain Eukaryota; kingdom Metazoa; phylum Chordata; class Aves; order Charadriiformes; family Dromadidae; genus Dromas; species Dromas ardeola. The sequence goes on from VYZM01006854.1 coordinate 5,272, forward strand.
GGGGGCTGACACCTTTGCATGGCAGCAGAAGGCAAGGGCCACCTGGTGTTCCCCAGCTCCGGTTCTGTGACGAGGAGACATCCCCATGGTCCAGGGCCAAGACCAGCAGTAGGTACGGGCCGGGAGGGGAGCAAGGAGGAGCTGTGGGGGTGGGAGAGGGTGTGCTGCGGAGGGAGGTCTTGAAGCGGCTCGCTGTAAAGGTGACGTGGGGAGGCTGGAGCTGCCTGAGGAGGAAGGCTGGCGGCAGTGCAGGTCAGGGAGCAGCGGGGACGGAGGTGGGTGGGCTGCGTTTTCCTGGCAGGGATGGACCCACCTTGCCAGGAGAGGGTCTTTGTCGGGGTGGGAGGACGGGGTGTGTGGCGGGAGCTCCCTGGCAGCCGAAGCAGGAGCTGGGGCAGAGGAGACGGCGCTGATCCAGGCAGTGAGTGCAGCCTGTCCCTCCACCCCCTCCTGTGCCTGCATCTGCCTTGGCTGAGGGTGTCCCCGCTCACAGGTTCTGCTTCCTGGGACCTGCGGAGCTGGGGCCATGGGTGCTGTCGGTGTCCTGGGCTGGCTGCTGCCGCTCCTGCTGCACACGGTGCCCCGGGCTGCAGGTGAATGGGGGGACATGGCGGGGGACGTGGCAATGGGATAGCAGGCTTAGGAGCTGGGGTGCCCTGGGACAGGGTCAGGAGCCTGGGGGCAGCGCAGGAGCTGGGGTGCCTGGGGAGGGGACGGGGTGTGGAGCGTGGGGGCAGAGGCAGCACCCTGGGGCAGGCAGGAGGGCTCTGGTGGGGACGTGTCCCCAAGCCGGCAGCTGCCCCTACCCTGCCCCTACCCTGCCCCCCAGGCGCCCGGCCCTGTAGCCCCAAGTACTTTGGCCGTGACGCCATGGTGTGTGTCTGCAACGCCACGTACTGTGACACGATGGACCCCGTTGCCCTGCCGGCCCCAGGCACCTACGTCAAGTATGAGAGCAGCAAGGCCGGCAAGCGTCTGGAGCGCAGCGAGGGGAGGTTCCAGCGCAGCCTGCACGCCCCAGGTGCGGCTGGGGGGCAGTGAGTGCCACCGTGGGACCCCTGGGCACCACAAGCTGAGCTGGGGTCTCCCTCCAGGGCTGCTGCTGATGCTCAACGTCTCTGCGCTCTACCAGCACGTGAAGGGCTTCGGCGGGTCCCTCTCCGATGCTGCTGCCATCAACGTTTTGGGGCTGTCGCAGCCTGCCCAGGACAACCTGCTGCGCTCCTACTTCTCCGAGAGCGGTGAGCGGTGAGCAGTGTGGGCCTGCTTACGGGGTCCCCAGAGGTGGCTGCGCCTGTCCCCGCTGCAAGAACGTTCATCACCTGGGCACTTGCTCCGGTGCTGACCGATGCTTTTCCCGCTCTGCAGGGATTGAATACAACCTTGTCCGCCTCCCCATGGCTTGCAGCGACTTCTCTGTGCGCCCTTACAGCTATGACGATGTCCCCCATGACTATGAGCTGAAGCACTTCAGGCTGGCAGAGGAGGACGTGAAGTTGAAGGTGGGATGCTGAAGCTGCTGCCACTGGCACTGTGTCCCCTTTCCCACTGGAGCTCCTGCATGTGCTGGGACCCCTATGCCTGGGTGCTGCCGAGCCCCTTGCAGGGTGGCAGGGTGCGTGGGGACAGCCCACGGGAGCTGGCACCTCCTCCGGGGCACGTCCCAGCGCATCCCAGCTGGCACTGGCAGGGTGAAGAGCCGGGGCGCCGTGCCATAGGGTGGTGCTCGCAGGCTGCCGTTCCCCACAGAGGTCGTTTGAGTGCTCCCCTTCCTCCTGCACTGAGCCGGGCCATTTTGGGGGGCTGCAGCTGGAGCTGAGCCAGTCCCTCTGCCCCCTCCTGCAGATCCCCCTCCTGCACCGAGCCTCGGCCATGAGCAAGCGGACACTGTCACTGTACGCCAGCCCCTGGACCTCCCCAGCCTGGATGAAGACCAACGGGGATGTCCGCGGGAAGGGGACGCTGAAGGGGCAGGCGGGGGACAAGTACCACAAGACCTGGGCCAACTACTTCATCAAGTACCGTGCCCCAGGGCCACGATGCTCGAGGACTCAGGGGGCCTGGGCATGGGGTGGGGTGGGGTGGGCAGAGGGCGGGCAGGTGATGCTGATGCTGCGCCCTCTCCCCTGCCACAGGTTCCTGGATGAATATGCCAAATACAATGTGACCTTCTGGGCAGTGACAGCGCAGAACGAGCCCCTCGCAGCGCTTTTCACACCCCCCCAGTTCCCCACTATTGCCTTCACCGCCGAGCAGCAGCGGGACTTTGTTGTCCGTGACCTGGGCCCTGCGCTGGCCCGCAGCCCCCACCGCACCCGCCTCATCATCCTGGATGACCAGCGCATCCACCTCCCGCACTGGGCCAAAGCGGTGAAGAGCAAAGCCCCTCGCCCTGCCTGGCTCCTCCCACTCCCTCTGATCTGTGTCCCACCAAAGCATTGGGTTTTAGCTGAAAATTAAGCCGGCAGCCCCTCCCAGCCCTAGACAGAGCAGGAGGCAAACTGGGTCTGCCGGAGAGGGAGCTGGAGTTGGCCAATTCGGTAGCAACTGCCTCCATGTGTGCCTGGGTGAATCAGGGACAGGAGGTGGCATCCGCATCCCGGAGTCCTGCAGCACGGGGCGCCAGCTGCCGGCACCCCAGCTCCTTCTCCAGGCAGAGTTTCAGCTGATTCGGCTTGTTCCTTTGCAATGCTGGAGAGCTGTTTGTGGAAATTACCCTAAACCAAAAGGAAAGCAAATAAAACGTGCTCCTGCCCCTGCCTCGAGTGAGGCGGGAGCTGCAGGGGAGGGCACAGCACATCCCTCCCTCGCCTTGAACTGGCAGCACCCAGGGACCGTGGTGCACAGGGAGCAGCAGGCAGCAGCGGGGGGGGCAAGGAGCCCACCGAGGGGCACATCTGCCCCCACCCACCCATTGCCCTGTATGCAGTGGGATGCTGGACCCACATCGGTCTTTCCCACTTGGGGGCTGCAGGTGCAGGAGCCTGTGTGCCCGCAGAAGGGGACAAGAGGGGAAGCAGGTGGCCCTAGGGGACACCGCTGGCACGGGGGGTCCATGTGTCCATCCCCATGGGGCTCAGGGTTCTGGTGGCCCTGGTATGAGGCGTCTCCTCTGCTCCCCCAGGTCCTGGGCAATGCCACCGCTGCCCGCTACGTCGCTGGCGTGGGGGTTCACTGGTACCTGGACAGCATTGTCCCGCCCAGCTGCAGCCTGGAGGCCACCCACAAGCTCTTTCCTGACCATTTTCTCCTCTACACGGAGGCCTGCAGTGGCTTCCTCACCCTCCGCTTCTCCGTGTCCCTGGGCTGCTGGGAGCGAGGGCAAAGCTACAGCCACAGCATTCTGACGGTACAGCCCCCCCGGCACTGCCCGCCCAGGGCTGGGGACCTGGCTCAGCCCCGCTCAGCCCCTTCCCCACCTGCCCAGGTCCTGAACCACTTTGTGGCCGGCTGGACCGACTGGAATCTGGCCCTGGACCTGGAGGGGGGCCCCAACTGGGTCAAGAACTTCGTGGACAGCCCCGTCATAGTGGACAGCAGCAAGGATGTCTTCTACAAGCAACCCATGTTCTACCATCTCGGGCACTTCAGGTGGGCCGGGGCAGGAGAGGGTCAGGTGCTGCTGCCAGCCCGAGGCTGGGGGCACGATCCCTCTCCTGCTTCTCTCCCCGCAGCAAGTTCATCCCTGAGGGCTCCCGGCGCGTGGGGCTGCACAGCAGCCACCAATGCCTCATCTGTCAGCTGGAGCACGTGGCCGTCCTGCGCCCCGATAGGGCCCTCGTCCTGGTGGTCCTCAACAGGTCAGTGGGGCAGCCCCGGTGGGGGGGCGCTCGGCCCCGACTCTGCTGACCTGCTCAGCCCCTCTTGTCCCCCGCAGGTTCGGCTGGGATGTGCCGTTCGGGATCCAGGACCCTGCTGTTGGTTTCATCAAGACCGTGGCTCCTGCCAACTCCATTCAGACCTACCTGTGGCGCGGGAAGTGACAGCCATGGCAGGGCGAGGGACGGCACCACATGGTTGGGGGTCTCTGGGGGTCCCCTGCCCTTTCCAGCATCCTTCAGTGGCAGAAACGGGCAGTGACCCACTGCTAGGTCCTGTTCCCACAGGACCAGGGGTCCTGTCCGCGCTGAAGGGGCTGCGGTGCTGGGGTGCCACCAGGACCACTGCCGGCGCTTCTCAGCCCTCCCCAGCCTCCCCCAGCCCCCTGAAAGCTCCTGCTGCGCCATCTCCTGGACCATGCTTCCACACGTGGCTCCCTTAAAACCTTTGCGTGTGTCTCAGGCGCCAAGTAAAGCCGTGACGCTCTCCCTCCGGTATGTGCCGTCCCCGTCAGTGTTTCCTCTGCACTCTCGGAAATTGCTCGGTTTTCCTCGGAGCGGCGGTAAAGGGCAAGAGGTGCCCTGGAGGGCTCCATCCCCGTGGCCCGCGTGTGTCTGCCTTGTTTATCGCTGCAGCTGGAGGCTCAGCTGCTCGCCAGCTCTTGATTCATTTCATATGTGCCGCTGGTTTTCCCCAGCCTACTATTTTTTATTTTAATCCAAATGTCCTGTTGCACCAGAGTGGACGCTGTAGAAAAGGCTGAGTAAATTGTATCAGTGTCCCCATCCACCAAAACTCGCAGACAAATTAGGTTGGTGCCATCTCTTCCAGAGCCCACGCCGCTGGCTGCATCCAGCCACGCTCGGCTGATGTGGCCTCCGGACAGACTCCCTTCTATTCTGGCCGTGGCCGACATCGAGCTGGCAGCCTGCAATTACCTGACCATCCTGTTTGCTCTCTTTAAATACTGGTTACAGTATTTGCTTGCTCCAGCCTTTGGGAACCTTACCAGCATCTTTGAAGTCCTGGAATGAGAAAGCCAGAGCGCTCCTTGGCAAACTCCCCTTGTGTGTGAGCAGCAGAGTTGCTGACACTGGGGGAAAAAGGAAAAAAAAAAAAGAGTTTTAACAGCTGTTTTCTTGGAGAGCAGCAGGAAGGAGGCACCAGGCTCCATCTCAGCCCTGTTCATGGAGCACATCTGCCCGTCCTGCACTTTTATCGATGTTCCTGGGTAGCACTGGCCCAAACTTGGTCCCTTTGGTGGACCAAGGTACAGCAAAGCTCTGCCAGGCAGGGACGGCGCATACGCAGCCCCGCATCCCCAGATGTTCAGCAGCACTCAGGGACGCATGTGCAGGGAAATGCTTCAGTGCAGCCCCTCCAGGGCTCCGCACTTCCCAGCCATCTGGAAACCCATCTCTGCACCAAAAAGCTGTCAGGGAAACCAAGGGATGCAACAACCGCAGCAGCGGGTGCGAGGGGCTGGTGGGAGGCTGGAGGAATTGACCCCATGGTCCCCGCTGGATGCAGCCTGTGCTGGGTCTGGGGGGGGGAATGACTTTGGCTGCAGCAGGAGGAGCGGTCCCTGGGCGAGGGGCTGCTGTCCCTGGGCGGGGGGCTGCCTCCCTGGCCACCCGCATGAGTGGCATCGGGGGGGACAGCAGGGCCAGGCCAGGCAGATGCTGCCTCTCCCGTGGCTCTGCCCCCCTCCTGTTTCTCCTGATGGGCAGGTGCCTGCAATTAGGAAGGATCCCAAATTAGAAGGTGCCAAGCCCAGACTTGTTTTGCAGATGATAAACTACTGCAGCCTGCTCCACCCAGCCCGGCTGCAGGCGTGGGGCTCAGGCGTGGGGGAGCACAGCCCCACGGCAGGGGCGAGCAGGGCCCCAGCAGGCAGCACCCCCAGCCCTCCACTGTGCCCATCACCCTCTCTGGGCGGCGAGGAGCAGGGTGCAGCCATCCCGGCTGTGGCTGGCTGCCCGCAGCCCTGGCAGCGCCTCTGCCCACGCCAGGAACGCTGTTGGGGCAGCCACAAGCGGGTCACGGGTGGGCGGCTGTGGCACTGACTGTGGACAGGCTCTTGCCCATGCCCACGGCAAAGCCGAGGCGCTGACAGCTAGGACTCGAGGCCGAGCGGCTGCAGGACCCCAGCAGAGGTGGGATGGACATGGCCACCCTTACCCCTGCCCAGGGACATCGTGGAGGACAAGGCTGCTTTCATGAGGCTCTTTGAAAGGGGAGCGCTGTGCTGGGTGCGGGTGGCTGCAGGGGGGTCCTGTCTGGGGTGATGAAAGCACCTGGGGAACTGGGGGGCATCCCGCCCCCCCCCCAAGCTTCCCTCTAGCCACTGGAACAGGTTTCAGGAGAGCTTTGCAAATGCTGTGGTGAGTGTTGAAAGCTCTCATTGGAGCCAGGTTGCAAAATCATCCCGGGGCTCATCTTCAAATCCACAAGGAGTCCCATGAGCTCTCTGTCCTCTCCCAGACTCACCTTTCCTGCTCCACCAGACGCCGTCACCGTCACCTCCTACCACACACAGCCAGAACGCAGGTCCTGCGCCCTGCTGAGACGCAGCGAGAGGGTTTTGTGGCAGCAGGTGAGTACCCTGGGTCCGGGGTGGCTTCATCAGCCAGAGGGGATGGGGATGGCCCTGGACAGCAGGACCACACTGAGGCCATGCCCATGGCGCTGGGAATCGCCCCTGGTAAGGGAACGGGAGACGATGGGTGCAGGACACCTCGCCTGGCCCCGGTCCCCATCCTGCATGGTCTCAGGGAGCAGTGAGCTGGCGCCATGCCCCACCCTCACCTCCCCCTGCCCAGGAGCAGCAGCCTGGCACCGGGGTCCCGAGGTGCGGAGGTGGCTCCTCCTGTGCCTTTGTGGAGAAGCTCTTTGCCCAGCATCATGGGAAGGATGGCGCACGGTGGGGACACTCACAGAAAGCAGGGAAATATAGGACCCCTCTGCGCCAGGGCCTTGAGCCCCAAACCCCTCTGGCTGGGCAAGCCCCAGCTGCTGCACTCACGGGGTCAGGAATGTGGAGCTGTTTCCTCCAAGCCACGGCTCCGGAGGCACCGGCCAAGTGTGGACTAGCACGGCATGGCATGGCACGGCATGGCATGGCCGGGCTGTGGGATGAGCAAGAAGGGAGAAGGAGTGGGAGGGAGGTGATGGGAGTGAATGGAGCTGCCGGGTACAGCCGGCGTGGGCAGCTGGGAACGCCAGGCAGGTGGGCGCAGGGCGGCACACGCCTGGGGGGCTGCACCCCCGGCCAGGATGTGGCCGGAGCCATCCGTGGGCACTGGCAGGGCAGGAGGGAAGGCGACTGCTGGGCCGGGGATGTGGGAAGTGGGCAGGACGATGGGGGCCCAGCCCTGGCTGGGGGTGCTGGTGCTCCCCGAGCCTGTCAGGCAGGGGGATGCTGGGGCTGTCCCTGCCCCCATGCTGTCTCTGTCACCATGCGGGTCTGGGACAGAGCGAGAGGAGCTGGCTGCTGACACTCACCACCCTGCTCCCAGCCCCGGTCCTTGCCATCAGCGTCCATCCGAGCCGCACCGCAGCAGAGGTGCCATGGGACCTGGGTGCGCCGGCATCCTGGGCTGGCTCCTGCTGGCGCAGGCAGCGTTGCGGGCAGCAGGTAAGTGCTGTCACTGTGTCCCCGGGCAGAGGGCTGCCAAGGTCAGCGGTTTGGGGAGGCATAGCCAAGGGTTCGGTGTCCATGGTGGGTCGAAGGGGTGAGCTGGGCTCCTGCTGCAGTCTACTGTGCCTGCCCGGTCTTTCCTTCTGCTACAGGCGGCCGTCCCTGCGATGCCAAGGACTTTGGTCACGGCTCGCTGGTATGCGCCTGCAGCTCCACGTACTGCGACACACTGGACCCCGTGGTCCTGCCGGCCCTGGGCACCTACATCAAGTATGAGAGCAGCAAGGCCGGCAAGCGGCTGGAGCGCAGCGAGGGGAGCTTCCAGCACAATGCTGGGAACCCAGGTACTCACCACGGCCGGACGCCTGCCTGCACACCAGGGAACAGCATGTCCCTGCGCAGTGGTTGTGATGATATTTATCCCCTGCAGATTTTCATCTCACCTTGGACACGGCACAGCGGTACCAGAAGGTGAAAGGCTTTGGTGGCTCTGTCACAGACTCAGCTGCCATCAACATCCAGTCCCTGTCCAAGGATGCCCAGAACCACCTGCTTCGCTCCTATTTCTCCGAGGAAGGTGAGCCTGGGGCAGGGCAATGCTGCTGGGTGGCACGGCTAGTCTCTCCAGCATCTGCTGCTCGGGGTCTGGCTGCTGAGGCTTGTGCTGAGGGGCTGTGAGGCTCCTGGAAGCCAGGGGGCTGCACCCCCTGAATACATCCCCGCCATGCCCATCACCGCCCGCCCTGTCCCCAGGCATCGAGTACAACCTCGTGCGTGTCCCCATGGCCAGCACTGACTTCTCCGTCCGCCTGTACACCTATGCTGACTTGGAGGGCGACTTTGAGCTGGAGCACTTCAACCTGACAGAGGAGGACACGCGAATGAAGGTGAGTCCCACAGGGCGAGCCTGAGGCTGCAGCCTGCGTGGGACGGGACGGTACGGGATGTGCTGTACTGGGCTGCGCTGGGGCAGGGGAGCACCTTCCTGCTGACAGGGACGGAGAGGACTCATCCTGACACCTGTGGTACCGGCGCCAGGGCAGGCCCGGAGAGCTTACTGCCATCCTGGTTCTCCCCAGATCCCCATCCTCCAAGCAGCCCAGGCAGTGGCCAAGCGGCCACTGTCGCTGTATGCCAGCCCCTGGACCTCCCCAGTCTGGATGAAGACAAACGGCGCGATGACGGGGAGGGGGACACTGAAGGGCACCCCCGGGGACAAGTACCACCAGGCCTGGGCCAAGTACTTCATCCGGTGAGGGACCACAAGAGCTTGATGGGCCCCAGGGTCGCCGTGCCTGGGGCTGGGGCCAGCGCTGCCGTGATGGGGCCATTCACCACCTGCCCCTGCGCCCAGGTTCCTGGATGAATACGCAAAGCACAACCTGACGTTCTGGGCAGTGACAGCAGGGAATGAGCCCACGGCCGGCGAGATTGTCTTCTACCCCTTCCAGTGCCTGGGCTTCTCCCCCGAGCACCAGCGAGACTTCATCGCACAGGACCTGGGCCCCGTGCTGGCCAACAGCTCCCACCGCGACGTCCGGCTCATCATCCTGGACGACCAGAGGGTGATGCTGCCCTACTGGGCCCAGGTGGTGAGTCCCCACGGTGGCTCTCCTGGCCCCACGGTGGCGCTCTCAGCCCTGGGCACCAGTGACTCCTTTCTCCTGCCAGGTTCTTAAAGACCCTGTGGCCGCCAGCTACATCAGTGGCATCGGCATCCACTGGTACCTGGATTTCCTGGCGCCTATTGACCTCACACTCTCCATCACCCATCACCTCTTCCCAGACTATTTCCTCCTCTCCACGGAGGCCTCCACCGGCTCCTACTTCTGGGAGCCCAGGGTGGTGCTGGGCGGCTGGGACCGCGGGACCAAGTACAGCCACAGCATCCTGACGGTAGGGCTCGGCGGGGGTCGCAGACGTGCTGGCTACCCCCTGTGCTTGCCCACAGCTCAGCGCCGTCACCTGCCCCATTGCAGAACCTCAACAACTACGTGACGGGCTGGACTGACTGGAACCTGGCCCTGGACCTGGAGGGGGGCCCCAACTGGAGCAAGAACTATGTTGACAGCCCCGTCATCGTGGACGGCAACAAGGACATCTTCTACAAGCAACCCATGTTCTACCATCTTGGGCACTTCAGGTGGGCAGGGACCAGGGGTGGCTGGCAAGGGGCTGCCAGCTCCAGCCACCATCCCGGGTGCCACGCTCAGGCCCTGCTTGTTCTTGCAGCAAGTTCATTCCCGAGGGCTCGCAGCGCGTGGGGCTGGCTGTCTCCAAGAGGTGCCGCCGGTGTGATCTAGAGCACTCAGCTTTCCTGCGCCCCGATGGCGCCATCGTCCTGGTGGTCCTGAACCGGTGAGTGGTTCCACCCTGTGCCCCAGATCAAAGCCCAGCTGCCCCCTCTGACCTCCCCCCACCTTGTGTCCCCACAGCTCCCCCGAGGATGTGGCCTTCGGCATCTCTGACCCACGGGTCGGCTTCATTGAGGCTGTGGCCCCCGGTGACTCCATCCAGACGTTCCTGTGGAAGCAGCCAGCCTAGTGCCGTGGTGGAGGAGGAAGGTGCCGGCACCGGGAGCGTGGTGCTGCTGGAGGGCTTGGGAATGGGCCCCAGTGCGGGGATGGGGCTGCGGCGCAGACCCTGCAGCCCCATGACACCCCAGGGGACCTGCTTGATCCGAGGGCTGCAATGCTTGCTCTTTTCTAGATGTTTTCATAAAATAAACAGGTTTTCTACAGCCTTGCCTGTACCCCCTCTGCCCTCCCCTGCTGCCTGCTCAGTGGGCAGGACCGTGCCGGGGGACAGGTTTGGGGCTGGCTGAGCCCCATGGGGTCCTATCCTGCCGCTGCCTGTGTCCCTGGGGGGGACCCAGCCAGGCACTGGGTCCGTGCTGTGGGAGGCAGGGGGCCGTCACCCCAGGGGGCGGCATCTCCCTCCCCTCTGCCTGCTGCAGCATCCCCCAGGCAGGGCAGGGGCCTGGGGCTGGCAGCAGCCTGGGGCTGGCAGCAGCCAGGACCCGCAGCCGGGGTTCAGGGCCGGGCCCCGACGTCAGCAGCTCCAGCTTCTCCTCCCAGCTGGAGCGGGTGGCCGCCTGCTGCGGTTTCTGCTGCCGGAGCAGCCATCAGCGTCCACACCCCCACCCCCCCACCCC
>VYZM01006855.1:6302-18856 GCA_013398915.1 Dromas ardeola
AAAAAAAAACCAAACATTTAAAAATAAGTGTGACAGCAAAAAACCCAACAGACTGGAATTATCATACTAATAAATCTGGCAGACCAAAGAAAAAGTCAGTGCCAATTTTCATGATATGTGAAGATCTGTTATGCTGCCCACGAGATAGGTGACAATACTGTTTTCAATATGTTACTGAGATTACGCCTTGGATTGCCATTTTTCAATCTCTGTTTAGCTTTATTCTGGGGTACTTATGCTTTGAAGGCAACAAAGAATGTGAAATAAAAATGACCAAGTACATTTCTGAAGCATAGATAGACCTCTTAGCACATAGGCCTGTCTCTTGTCCAAATGTGTTGGTAATAAAAGCAAAACAAATACAACTTTATGTGCTGCAATTAAACTGATTTGACACTGGTGGTAATTGGTAAGTTTGTTTCCATTTGGTGCTTAATGAATAAGGAAAGCAAATATGTTACATAAATCTGCAAACAGAAGGACACTGTAATGAGAAGAAAACACAACTAAGTCTGAGATAAAGCAGCATCCTGTGTTCCTTCAGATAGCCAGCAGGCAATAAGCATTTTGTTTCACATTCACAACACTGAACAACTTTTCTAGCTGAACTATGATAACTAGAACCTGTTAATCAACAGCCTGCTCAACCCCAACAGCAAAGACTTCCACTGGAATCAGTGGAAACTGAAAAAAGCCCCACAAAAAAGCATGCTCCAGTCACCTCCTTGATGACAGCATATTTTCATCTACTGCAGTGAATACATTCAGTATGACTACAGATAAAAATATAAAACTAATCTTCTGTATGTTCCTAAACAAGCCCATGTCAAAAATCAATTGAAAACCCATAAAGATTCAAAAGTAGAGCATGCTAGTAATGACTGTTAAATCCAGCACTTTACCCTTTTCTTTGTGAAACGGCAAGCTATAAAACATGACTGCAACAACAATAAATAATGTTGCATTAAACACAGACATGAATTTCAAGAACATTAAGATGGCGCATAAAACTTAGGAAAACGTACTACAGATCAAGCTTTTGAAAAACTCCTAACATAGCAAAAAAACCCCACCCCATCCCAGGACCCCATATGCATCTGCTATTGAAAGCCTGAATCAATAAATAGGGGTTGCAGCAAACTCAAAAATTCAAGGCATGACCAGATATGCTGCCAAATCTGGAGGAAATAACCACTAAAAGATTCCTTCCTGTGCACTTCTTTCAAGAAACTATTTCACATGAAAGAAGAACATTTTATTCAATTTACTGGAAGGAAAACATTTTAAGACTGAAAATAAAAAGTATAAGCTCTGTAAGAAACAGCTATTAAGCAAAAAGTCACGATTCCACAATCAAGACAGAAAAGTTTTGCGTAAAAGCCCATTCTAGTTCTGCGGTGTAGTAAAATCAGCAATTGGAAATAAAACCAAAAAAAAAGAAAAAAGAAAAAGAAACAAGAATAGAAGGAAAGGAGATAATCAATATAAATAAAAAAATATGATGTAGAAAATTAATTTGGTTATAGTAAGATACGATAGGAAAATATGTGAAAAAGCTAAGGATGATACATTGGAAATAAAAGAAACCTAATCAAAGCGGTCTAGTTGAACAATTATAGGAAAATAGTCAAATTACAATAATGAAAAGCAGAATGGTCAATAAGTAATTTATTTTGTCTGCATTTTGCAGGAAATAGAAGTCTCAGCAAATGAGAGTAATGAAATAAATAGCTTACTGATAAATGCTAAATATGTGAAAACAGCATATACACCAAGATAAATATTTTCAGACTAATCGTGTTTTATTAACATTCAAAAGGGCAAAATGGAAGACTCGGGTGATCATAGGCTAACCAGTGAGACACTGAGCATGGCAAACAGAGTAAGAAAAACACTATCTGAGTCAATTAGGAACAAATCCTGTTATAAATTAAATTAATCCACTCAAAGGTCCTGTAAAATTTTATTTCCTTCTCTGATGGTTGCTCTTCAGGATTAGCAAATCTTACTACATTCACTTCCCTGTGGCTCCACATACAGCCTCAGCAGCGACTAGAGATCCTAGAACCCAGCACTCCTGCACAGATGCTGACAAACAGCCAGGCATCAGTTTTATGTATTTCTCACCATGGGCTTCTCCAGGAAAAGCAGAAAGGCACTAGTGGCCTGTCCCTGCAGCTCTGGAGCTCACCCTCCTCCTGAAGTCTCATCATGCCATGTCATCTCAAACATCCATCACCATTTTCTCCTGTTGGCCCCTGCTTCTCACACACAACACCCAAGTTCACCAGCTGGAGATGGCCTCAGAATATTTGTTACCTGTGCACCTCTGGTGCATGCAGATCAAGGCCTTTCTGAATACGATGCTTTAGTCCAGAGAAGTTTGTGAGCTTACTCAGTTATCTATTTAGTAAGTTGTTGTTGGGTTCAACTTTATCCTGAAATATCACTTCAATCAAAACATTAACCCTGTATTTCATAACTGTGGCTGACCAAATCTTTAATACTTTTTAATGTTGCAGCGCATATCTCAAAGTACATCCCTCCAGTTGTTACATTCTGGCAGATAAGGCATACACTGTACGGTACCCACCCACATAAACAGCCATGCAAATCCTACGTGGTCTTGTTACCATTTCGTCATTCAACACATTAATACTCTGTCTCTTTTCAAGATTAATTTGAAACTAAATTTAAATGCTGCTGTTGTATCTCCTCCAAAAATACAATAACGGGAATGGGCTTAAATAAACAGAAATTTTAGACAGTTCACACCTTTAGCGACCTCCTTCCTACAGTAATCAAATTTGGCACATAAAGTTTGCTTAAGCTGTTGGGTTTTTTTCGGGAGGAGGGAAGAAGGAGAAGGTAGAGTGTCTATAGTAGCCAATTTTCAAATTTGCAACAACAAAATGATCAAAAGCTACATAAGTGATCACATTAATGCTAAAGGCACTTAAAGAAGGAGATACTAAACTCAATGGCCCACATTTTCAAAGCCAGCCTTGAATTTCCCGCCTGTGATCATGCTGTAGTCCTCTGGTAGAGCCATTAGTTTCCCACAGAGCCCTTTCCTTCAGTGGGAACTCGCTGTAGATGGCAAATTCAGAAGCAGGATGCATACCACAGCAAGCACATGATGCCAACACATCTCCACGTATAACATCATCTTGGCTCCATCAGATTTTGAGAGGTGAAGGCCACGTACACAGTATGCATCATTGCACTGTTAAATTTTCTGACCCTACTCTTGGAATGAGGACTGAGCCCCACAGGCCCACCTAGCACCCGAGCAGCCCTCTCAAGATGAGTGGCAGCCACTCAAGTGCGTCCACAAGGGCGCTGCAGGAACTCCTGCAAGGCACCAGTGTTTCAGATTCAGGGGAGAGTCCTTCACAGACCTGACTGCTGCTCCAAGTGGGACCTCTCCAGAACTACTTCTATATCATGCTTATAAGCCTCTGGCCAGCTGGTAGCTCCCTTGCCCTGCATTTCAGTGCTGTAAAAGCACACACAATTAGGCAAGTTCAGCAAGCACCAAACTGCTGGCGATGTAGGACAGAAACCATTATGTTTGGGCTAACGTTTGTTGCAGAAGAAAGGAGCAGCTAACTGACATAAGAACACCATCTAACCAGGAACAAAGAGAAGGCATAAATTGCCATATTCTGCAGCAGGACATGTACTACTGCTAGCACAAATCAAGTGTGTCATGACTTCAGTTAAAGACAGGTACCTTCAGAACACCACTCACCTGAAATAATTTCTAAAGATGGCTTACATGGAAATAGCCAAAGAAGTTACATTTAACCCTGCCATTTCTCTTTTCATCTTACCCCAGGTCAGCTCCAGGGCTCCTACGATGATGCATCATGTTAGTTCCACCAATTAAAATTGCAAGACATTAAATCAGCACAGGAAAACGAGTAATATTTGTGGGGTTAGTGAACTGACGAGTGTTACTCTGCAACCAGACTATTACCAGAGCTGGTGCAAAGGAGGAGAAAATTGCGTAGTGGAACAAGGCATGGACAGGAGAGGTACAAAGCATTAGCTTCAAAAATATTTAGGAACACATTGACAAGATAGGAAAGAGAAGCATTAGGGGGAGAACGACCTTCCTCTTTCCATGGCAGTAGGATGATAATTTCTCTTAGATTTAACATCAAACCATAACTTAGATTAGATCAGATCAATCAGTGGAAGGACAGACACTGATTACCCTGAACCAAGTGTTACATGAGCAATAAAACACAGATGGATGTTCAAAGAATAATGCACTAATTCCTGGTGCCTGTATATTCTCCCCATATGTAGCGCTCGGAGCATCTCATTAGCAAGAAACTCTCAGATTCTCCTGCTGGGAGCAGACAACAGCAAGAAGCAAACCTGTACAGTTATTTATTCCTTTATTAGAGATTCTTAAACCTCTGTTAATGAATCCTTTAATTTGTCTTTCTGTTATTATGGCAAGTAGTGGTAATGGTTCAAATTAATGTTCCCAAACACACATCTAATTAAGTGAAAAGGCATACTGTTACAGGCCTTCATCAGCAAGACAAGAAGTGACTGAGGCAATAAGCCACCTCGAAGCAAGTTATAATCCTCAAAGTAAGTTTAATTAACTTGCAGGAGAACATACAGGAGAAAGCCACTGTTATTAGGATGCTCTGTGTAAAAAATAATGTAAGATGTGTGTGTGTGTGTGTATGTATATATATATAAAAAATTCAATTAAAAAAAAGTTTAATAGCTTTGAGACTCATTCTGACAAGATAACTATATGATTTTAAAGTATAGCTGAACTAGACCAATTTGAATTTTAAAAAATAAATTACCATATCTTAAGAATGAACTCTAGCTACCCTCCTACCAGTTCATAATTTCAAGCACAAGAGGCTTGGGAAGAGGAGGATTGCTTTATTTTTCCTTTAAAGAAACAAGTTTCTTCTAACATAATTCTTCTTGCATGGATTAAATAAACCCATTAAGAAAAAAAAATAATAATTACAAGTCACCAAAAAGAAAAAAAAGAGAAAAAAGAGAATGGATTAAAAGGAAAATGTAAGTAATTATTTTGAACTTCAACATTTTTTGGACCAACCTACTGGGTTTGAGAAATGCTTCTGGTTGACTCTTGTTTTACTAAAATGGCAGGAACATTTTTAACAGTTTTTGATTTATAAAAACTAGAGCTGATAAGTGTTTAGTGCACTGTCAGGGAATGAGGAGAAAAAAGGCAATGCAGAGTTTGCCAGGGTAATTCAGACACTGCTGCATCCTTCCCCTGAGCTGGTCTTTTCCCCCCTCAACTGACCTTTCCAAGCGAGACACAAAGAAAACACTGCAGGACATATGGCAAAGCGCTTCCACACAGGAAAAGAAGGGCAAGGTTGTTCTTGGGGAAATCCATGGATCTCCATGCTTACTGGCATTTCACAATAGAGAAATCATTATCATATTTGATTAGATGCAAAGTCAGTCCACTAAATAACACACAGATAAATAGTCATCTGAATATTTTATCAGGATTTATCAGAATAAGATAAATAAGCAGTCTCTCATTTCCTTGAATTTACCGAGGAGCTACTGCCCTGAAAATAATCCTTCGCCGATGCCACTTAATTATAAAAGTAAATTCTGCCCTGCCATATAGGTTTTTTTTCTGAAGAAAATAAATGAATTCTCTAGAAGGTTTCAGATTGCAAGAGAACGCATTTATTTTTATCTGCCAGGTCATACGTGATGTTAAGAACAATGCCTGGGGCAAATTTTAAAGATACTGTTTCATGGGAACATGGCTACATTGCCCTTTATCAAAAGCCCATAGTCTTCATAATGTACTAACAACTGTTTTCCATCCATACTGAATTTTCTCTGTAGAGTGTTTCTCAATAATCTATTTTATTTTTTTCACCATTTTTCATAAAAGTATAATCTCATACAATTTAGTACCTATCTATTAAGAAATCAAGTTCCTTTTACATTAAATCTAGACCTAATTGACATAACACTGAAAGATCTGTCATATCTTCAAATGTAAATTTTAAAACCCAGAAACCATAATGAAAATCATTCTTCATCCCTTAATTCAGCTTCATAAATTGAACTTTAATCTTTGCTTGTCTTCACTATGCACTTTAGGCTGTTTGATCAAAGTCAGGCAAGATAAATTTCTCCCTCTGCCTTTTCCCCTGTCTGTCCCCACCCCTTCCACCCCACTCCCCCATTTCTCAAAGCTATCTAAATTAATTTTTCTACATGGACAGTTTGTGCCAAAATGTCCCAGGCAAGCAGGGCAACTGCAGGTTGTTACTGAGATCCAGTCTAACTCATCCATCACTTCAGAAGATATTCCTCACCCTCTGAAGCCCTCGCCAATAGTACACATATATCTCCTTTTGCACAGCAGATTGACAGAAGACCAAATGACACTGTATTACAACACTTACGCTTCAGATCCAATGTATGTTATTAAGCAGACCTGTTACACTGGAAGGCGTTAATGATTTTCAGGTGACTCTGACACAAAGACAAGTGCAAGCCTCTTTAAACTTGAAAGTTGTGCTAGCTCCTTTTACAATTAAAACAGGAGGTATAATTGAAGCTGTACTGTATAGCAATATTTAGAAATTAAAGCAGTCGCTACTAAAAGAAATAAGCCAGACTGAGCCAAAACCAAACTTCATTGGGAACAGCAGCCTCTCTCCCTAATGGGGGTGGTGGGAGAGGGAAAGGAGTGTGGCTCCAAATCTTGTGCGGCTCCTCAGCACAAAGGAAATGTCAGTGCCAGGGCGGATTGGATGATTAAAGGATGAAGGTGTGTGCTAGTATTGCAGTAGTAACATTTGTAGATCGCTGCAGATGGTGCAAGGAAACTGAAGTAAGGCTAGGAGACTCCAAATTAATCAACTCAAGATCTATAGGAGAACTGGACATTTTGCAGAATGAAATAAAATATCAACCAGAGACTTCTCGAAAGGACTGGAAGACAACCTGCTGAGGAGGAGGGAAGGCAGATAAAGTTGCAAAAAAATCTATTTTTGCACAGTCACTACAGAATGCCCGCAGACACCAGAAGACCACCTTTATTTCCCAAACTGGACAAGCAATACTAATCTTAGCAATATAGGACTAGTAATTACTTTCCCAGTTATTGCCTGCTATGGCAAATACTATAGAATAATGTCCTTTTCATATACTTAGAGATCGCTATCTCAAAAATATTTCTGTTCTTCTTTTGTTCACGCTGGTAAAATGTGACAAAACTCATTGTTTCTTGACTAACTTACCTATGACCAACTTAAACTGATCTGGTTTTCTGCCAACACCACCATGTAGTTTATACAGCCATTTCCTTCCATAGATGTACCTGTTGATGGATTTATGGGCAGGCACTGGGCACACACTCAGCCTTTGTTTTCCAGCACTACCATTCCAACCCTCTTCATTTGCCTTTTAGCAGCCCTTCCTTACATCTCTCTCTAATTTTGGTTAACCTTGTTTAACCATATATAAACAGAATGACACTCACTACTACAGTTTAAAGTCTCCCGAGGACCTTGTGCAAAGATATCAATAGTTCTCTGTCACTACAGGAGACACCTTTTGAGGCATCATGGGATCATATCTGCCTTTTTATGTCGCTGCGTTGGCAGCTCCCAACAGGAATCCAGTCTGAATCCCAGCTGGGATCTTCACTACCTTGCTTATTAAGACAAAAAAGTCATGAACCTCTTCAGGGGCTGTAAAATTTCAAAAATGGAAGAGAATCACCTGCCATGAACATCAGTGACAGAAAAGGGATTTAAGAATTTCTAGTAGTGTCAAACTTTCACAACAACTGTTTTTTTGGGTTTCTAAGACAGAGAAATTTGGGGGCAGAGTTCACTAAGCTCCACTAAGGTGAAAAAAATAAATTATAAACTTAAGCTGAGCCAGGACACAGCTCCTGGCTGTGAAAATTATTCATCTAGTTTAGAAGAACACCACCTTACTAACGCAGAAGCCTAGAGGCACAAGCATCACCCCCTGTTTTTGTTTGGATGCTGGACAAGTAATCATAGTGGGAGTCCTTCTCTTGGCAGTGTAAAGGGAGTAATGTCAGTTTATTTGTAGCTTTGCCATGTGCCACCACACATTTCCCTTCTCTACCACTGATTGGGTAGAGAAGGGAAAATCATGTAATTACAATTTTCGCAAGTGCGCAGGTACATTTAACTACTCAGATCTTACTGAAATCACATTGCACATAGTTCTTAGTTTTTCAGTACAAAAGCGTTAGTACAAGAAAGTAATAAAAAAAATAATTATCGGAATAGTCTAAGAGAAATAACTGTATATCAAAAGATATTTCACCAGGGAGGAGGAATTAACAGTGCGTTCTCTTCACTGTCTTTATGAGAGGACATTTGTGGCTTAGGACAGAAAACAAATTCTTCTAACGGCTCTTCAGATATGTGAATCCTGTGAAGCAGATATGCAAGAAACCTGTACTAAAATTTTATCCACAGGCTATAGAACAAGTACAGTAATATTAATGGTCTGTTCAGATGGCCCTGGGTGAAAGGTGCGTTAAGAAAAAAAAAAAACATCAGTGTGGCCAGTTGAGACTGTGAAAGGCTGCAAACATCACTCCTGCAAACAAGCAGAAAACTTGAGATCATATTCACAGTGAACGGATTCATTCTACATGGTGGCGGGAACTACATGCAAAAGATGCATAATCAGTTAAGGTCAACACTTGCATTTTTGGGACTACAGCAGTTCCCATGATAGCTGGTTCCTAGTCTCTGAATCTATGACTCCATGACATACAGTGACTTTCACCATACTGTCTGGCACAATGCTTGAAGAAGAGAAAAATGTATAGTGAAAAGAGCATACTAATATCAATAATATGTACAATTAGAGCAACCCGCTGGCAAGTGCAGCCATTCTCAAGTGAGGTCTCCATGGCCAAACACGACAGTGCTGTGGAAAAGCTCCGAATTTAGAATGGAAATGCAGAATAAGGAAAGAAAAAATCCAATAAATTCTATGAACAAATAACAGCCAGCTATACTGGACTGTGGAAAACAAAGATTTGTGTTGTGATTTTAAAAACACTGAATATTTTTAATTTTGCAATTTTAGCTAGAACAAGAGATACGAAGCTCTGAAGCAGCATTAACTCATAGAGAAACCAAATCAAACCTATTGCTTTTACTGTATTGGGTCTTTTGCAAAAGGCAGAATCTGCAGCTGGCATTTTTCGTAGTCGCTAACTATTCAACAACATCATCCAAAGCTTATCCCATAGTGATTCAAAAAACTTCATTAAAAGCACAAATTTAAACGAGCATATTCTTTGCTGAGATTTTGGAGCCCAGATAAACAGTACGGAAAAGAAAAAAAGAGAGGAGGAGAGTGAGATCTATACAGCGTGCATTGATCCAACACACAATGCTGTAAGATTGTGGAGAGGCTCAGACAGCTCTGACTTATGCTGGCTGTCTTTACAGAACAGTGCCAGTTGATAGCCTCATGCCTCATTTTATTTGGCAGCTTATAGAAGAGAAAAAAGCATGAGTGCACAGGATAGCCCACTTCAGGTGGGCCAGAGACATACATGTATCTCTCCACACTCAGAAAGTTTTGCCCCTGTAGCTAAGCAACTTCCATTGGCACATGAGGAAAAAAAAAATTCTCACAGTGCATTTTATGACTCTGTATTTTGAACCTCATTTTCAACTAAGAAACAAACTGGGAAACAGAAATTTATTCCAATGCTAAATCTAACAGAAAAATGAAGTGACTAGAACTTCATTAATTCAAGAGGCAGATTTAAATAATAAGTTAGATGGTTAAAATTTTTTGCCAACCAAAATGTTTTACTCTACTCTATATGCTAAAACAAGAAAAAATGGTCTTCAAGGACTGTCACTGCTTCCATGTTGACACCTAAGACAGTGTCACTGTTGATCACAGCTTGCAAAGTACCGTCCCACTGTGCAAAAATTGTGATTATCAGCGACTTTACCACAAACTCTGCAGTCTTTAACAGATCGTTCCTGGCACTGCACTGAATAATTATTAGAATCACCCAAGCACAAAGAGCCGTACTGTGTAGCCAAATTTGTGATCATAGTAAGTTTTATGCTATAGTAACTTTTGTCACATTGTCATACAGCATCTGCCTGTTCTACTGTATGCATCCAAAATTTGAGAGTACTCCAGGACAGTCCTCTTAAAAATGAGAATAGTGTAAGCTATTGGATCCTTGATACCAGGCAATCCATCTTTTAACCTTGGTAAGCAATAAGAGAAATAAACACAGATGATGTTCAGTTTAGTGGGTCCGGAAGGCAGGGTAGTCGTACAAGAGCAAGCTGATGTTAGTATTTGTCTCAATATTACTTATCAACAAAGAACAAAATACAGTCTGATGCAACATGAAAAGAAACTAGATTTCTCACCTGGCTCCAGCAATAAGCTCTTTTTGTCCTGGGTCAAACGTTAACTGTGAGAAGTCCACAGCATCTTCTGCTCTGAACACATGTAACCAAGGGGCAATTTCTAAAAACAATCAAGAAATAGAACTGTTACTGTAAATGTCATAGTACATCAGGCAGTCAACATAATGTTTGCAAATACTGTGGGGCTGCAAGTTTTCTCAGTATGGTCCTCTAAGGAAACATAGGAGACTTTTACCACCGTACCACGTAATTTACACTACAGGCCTGTAAAATATATAGAGCAGTTACTCAATACACACTTGAATGAAGTATTCAAATTTTGCTCTGATTTATAAGCCAGATGTGGTTTTCCTCCTTAGGTAAAGCAGAAAACACCACAGTAGAACTGCAACTCACTGGTACGTACTCAAGTGAAGTCAGATTAATTTTCCATGCATCAGAAGCAGCTGAGAACTAGGGGGTTTGACTTTTTTGCTTTGTACTTTAAAAAAGGATCAATCAAGTGGAAAACAATGAGAAAAACAAGCAAATTTGACTTTTCATCATTTTCACAATAAAAAGGTTGAGACATGAGGGATGAAAAAGGGAAAATGCTTGATATTCAGGTGAACTTTTGGGGTTTTTAACCTGCCTTTCTTAGACCAATTTAGTGCTACATAAAACAGGGCAGACAAGGCGGTGAGTTGCTGAAAACCGGGAAGGAGCATTACTTGTATTCAGAATAAGAATCTATTCTTACTTTCAAAGTTAAACACATATAAATAACTGCACATCAAATCCTTAAATATTTGCATTATTAGTAGTTATTTTTGCATTCATATCACTAGCTGGATGAACACAGCATGACTTTTTTTTTTTTTTACAGAGACACACAGACTACATAAAATTGCTATAATGACATAAATGGTTCTTTAAAAAAAGTGCAGTTGTACAAAAGCCTCACCTTCTAGAGTTTCTCTCCCAATTCTCAGGATATTGAAGCATTTTGCTTATTTATTTATTTTTAATGTAGTCACAAAGCAGTGGTCTGGAACATATGTGAAAGGTGAAGTGGGCTATGTATATATGGCACAATAGGCCGTGGAACTGTCAATTTGAAGACTATAGATGTGAAACAGTCAATAAAAAGACCAAAGGTGAGCACGTGGTCATGACCATTTAGAATACGGAGTCAACACCAACCTTCCTGAAAGTGCGGTGGCAGTGTAATTTTTGGTACTGGTACCACCAGTTGCAGCTCAGGTTGCCAACACCCATTCTAAGCTCCTTTCTTTGCTCATGTGCATATTTTTCCTTTTGCAAATGTCTGGGTTGAAATAATCCATGTCTGGTGCCTGTTTCAGGATGATTTGTTCCTAATTTAAATATTAAAGTTTTAACACAAGTAGGTCATCCATTCCTAAGGAGAGGACCCAGGAGAAAAATGTTATTCTGTGTCAAAATGTGTTCAGCCATTGCAGAGAACCATTAAACGCACTATACAGAAGCTGTAGTATCATATACTTTAGAAAAACAGATGGAACTGTGCAGTAGAATCACTTGGGTGTCAGAAAACTAACTTCTGCATTTTTAATGACAGCCTGTATGCATCTGGGCAATTTCAGGCCTGTAATGCAAGTTTATACATGTTCTACAGAACTTGTAGCGAAATTCACGTTGATTCCATCTGTGCTGGATAGGTTCTCAAATCAGGGTCTGAACACTGAGCAGGAGAGGGGATGGGGGCACATATTAGGTAACTATGATTAAAGCTGCCATCAGCTACTACTGCAGATGCTGTGCATATAACCTAGCACAATTCCATAGGAGGAAAAAAAAAATATGCACACACACATACATATGTTATAGGCCTGTGTAGCCTTATACACACTTATTTATCTATTTTATATATGTCTACGCAGGAAAGCCCAAAAGATGCTTTTCTTAACTTTTTTTGTACTCGATTTTGCAACCTTAACTTTTCAGTCATGCATTTTTTAATGAAACAATCAATTGCATAGTTCTAAAAAATTGAGAAATTAGGTAGGACATAAAGATGAGGAAATCCAGATGTAAGTATCGAAGGATCTCACTCAGTCAAGAAAAAGACCAAAAAAA
>VYZM01006855.1:28055-38867 GCA_013398915.1 Dromas ardeola
GTGGGAAACAACAACAACAACAACAAAAAAAAGACAAAACCAACCTCAAAACTACAGCTCCCTTTCAAGATCCAGTACTCTGGAGGTCTCTTTAAAGCACAAAAAAGGCAGCTGCCTTCCTCCTACTATCCAACGCAACACAGTCCTGAAGCTTGCCTTTCCTTACAAAAAGAACTGCAGAGGCCAAGAAATAAATATGTAGCTCTAGCCTTATCTAGAAGCTCTGCCAGCTCCCCAAGCTCCTCTCCACTTTAAATCATCTGTAATAAAACAAATCCCAAGACCATAAACCTCTTGACATTTTCCAGAAAGTTCACCACCTGTTTATCGGGCCTTCGTTTTTTAAACAACTATTACAGCTCCAGAACAATTTTGGAGGTAATGAGGCAGGTCTGTAAGTAATTTATTTATTATTAATGGGAAAAACAGAAAATAAAGCATACTTAAAGTATATGTTTCTCGACTTTAAATGAGTGAACTTGACCTTCTTTCTTAAGCCTACTGTAAACTTATTTTCTTCTGCCCAGCTCCTCACATCTTTCACTGGTTCTCTCATTAGGCACAAAGTCACTGCCTCCACGAGTTGGGTATCGCTCTCCTGGCAGGGCAGGCGCAGTCACAGCAACTGCCCTGCCCTGGTTCCCTGCCCTGCTTTTACAATTCGCTCTGACCTCCAAAGTCTCAAGGTCTAAAATCCAGCCTGCATTCCTGTTTTCTTTGTCCTGCCAGAGCTTCCCCAGCTAGAAGCACACATTTCTGCATTCTTATGTGTGTGCATATGTCTATTACTGGGATAATTAAAGGGAATTTGGGTTCTGACTGTCTGTGCCCTCAGGGAAGAGACAGTAACATCTGCTGCAGTGACTACTTATTTCTTATTTTTCTGAACAAGGGTTTTGAATTGTTTATGCTTCATTGTTCAAACGCACACATTGCATACAAATACAAGAAGGTGTAAGGGAAAAAAGATTGAACCCCCACCTAGATGAAAGCAGTTTCAACGCTACAAGCACAGTTTTTATATACTCAGAATCATTTGTGAGTTTTACAGAAATTATGCAGTGACAAGGTATAAGCCATGATATACAATTACAGCTCCTTTGAGTTTTCTTTCTCTCATACACAGAAACAGCATGAAACTAGAGCCCCAGACCATCCCAGAGAAAAAAAAAAACAAAACACAATAAAACCTACTTTGCAAAGTTACACTCGCCAGCTGGAAGAGATCTCATTAACCATACCATTCCCGCTTCTAAGGAAACAAACCCTTGACTAAAACATGGCATACCTGATGTTCTAATATTTTTAAATTATATAGTATCAGTCATTTGAGGATAGCATTGTATTTAAAAAAAATAACTAAGTATGCTTAACAACAGTTTAAGTTGCCAAGAACTGTGCTTAAAAATTTTCAGTTACCTGATCTTCTGCACCTTATTTTGAACAAACATAAAGTGACTGTCAAGTAAGCCAAGAGTTCAAACAGAATTTCCAAATCCTGGTCTGCTTTAAAGCAAAAGGCCTAAAAATCTTTACTAATAGTTCAAATTAGGATCCATGAAAGTATTATGCCAGCAGACTACCATGAAGAAACAAATAAAAACTAAGGAAAAATAAGGGAAGAGCCAAAACTGAAGCATCTGAGTTAGGGGGGCTCAGTTCTGGAGTTCCGTCCATGATGCATTTAAATGCGATACAGACTCATGTTTGTCTACTTGCAGATTGCATTCAACTGTCATTCTTACTTCACTTTGCCATCACATACATCTGTTCTCATTATTTTGTAATGGAATATTCATAAGTATCAGCTTGAATGATATCACCTTGACGTAAACTCAAACCCACTGCTGTAAAAACACAGTAGGGATTGCAATCTGCCCTCTTGCTGTTCAGACTCTCCACTATCTCAGCTGTGGGAAACTGCTGTTCTCCTAGTAATCATTAAACTTTGTTTTCTTGAAGCTTCAGAAGCAGATTTAGCAACTCGGCTCTTGAATTGCGTATACATCTGGCTGTACAACAGATAGGAGCTCAGGGGCAGTGGATGCTTAGCAGAGAAAACAAACATAACAAAGAATATCCAGAGAGGGGCACTTGGAAAATGACAAGACAGATTTCAGGTGTCATGCTTGTAAGGGCAACCAAGAAGTTAGCTCCATTGCATTTTACAGCTAGGATGAGTCTTCTGTATATCAGTAAATAGCTTAACATGCATTAAAAGAAGGAGCTTAGACAGGAAGCAAAGAGATCTGAGGGCTCACTGAGAAGTACTAAAACCAATTTACTCTAGCAGGCTATGTGTGATGGAATGGTTTACAGGTTGTATCACTTCAACTCAAGATTCTTAAGTATAAACACACACACGTATTCAGGCAAAGGAGGCGGCATCCAGGCCAGAAAGATAAAACACATACAAACTGCACAGTTAAAAAAAAAAAAAAAAAAAAAAAAAAAACACAACCAAACCCAATAATTTTAAGATTAAAGGTGACCAGAAGCCTGTCATCAGATTAGAAGCAGATTAAAGTAGAGATGAGATGACGTTCAGGTAAGGAGACACAAGAAGGTATACAACATAAAAACATAGACAGTGCTATGCTAATGAAAGGTTCTGAAGCAAGGATCCAGAGAGTTTAAAAAAAATAATTCAAGGAATGTTCTGGACGAAGAGCACCATAGTGAGAAAACAGTAAGGCTAAATTCACATGCTTTAAGAGACAGAGAAGCCTGGGGGACAGCATATGTATAGAAAGACTGTGTTATGGAAGATTTAGATAGAGGTCACAGAGGAAAAGACCAGAAAATGATGGGAACACACCAGGGAGAAGACAAAGGGGGAAAGAAAACCTCAGGAAAACACAAAGATTATCATCCTGCATCAGACTTATGTTCCTCCTGTTTTAATATCCTGTTTGCGTCAGCTGCTAGTTCAAGACAGCCCAGGAAAAAAAAAAAGTTATTAGCAGCCTGCTACAGACAGCGTTGGTATTATCAATCAAGTCTTAATAGTATGCCTCAATTCAATCTCTGAAAATGAGGAATGGTCTAAACTCGAAACATGTGATTTAAGAGCAGAAAAGGAGGATGACAGACTACAGAAAGCTAATCAACGCAAGAGTTCTAAAATAAATAAAAAAATAGGAGGGTGTGAGAATTCTGATAGGAAAGAATAATCCACCAGTGAATGAAGGAGGATGAACCAAGAGAGACTTTCACCCAATTTACACTGTAAATCACCTTGCAGGTCAGCTGATCCACACTTCAGGGCAGGGACCCATTCAGTGGGACAGGCAGAGATGAACACGCTACTATAATAAGGACTTTTTCTCAGCTGTGAAGATTATGCCATGAAGTTCAGTTGGGTTTTGACGTGCGGAAATACTATTTGCTGCATCTGCCCTTCCCAATACTGGCAAAAGATTTATTTTGCCCTGGGGAGGTTCTGCCAGTTAAAAACCAGTAACTTCATGCCTCAAGCAGCACAGAGCCCACATGCTCTTCCCAGCGAGCGCAGCTCCCCCTTCCAGTGATGCAGAGGGACCGACTGACTGCAGGACACACTCGACATCCTTAGTCATGCCCTCTCTTCAGAGGGACTTAATCTGTCACTTCTTAACACTTACGTGCTGGCTTTGTCAACCAGACACAGAATTTAATTTTGAAGGAAATCATGTTGTATATTTATGGGAAACCAGTACTTGGTCTCAACATGGAGTTTTGTAAAGAAACCTGCTCAGTTTTTATATATGTATTGTAGGGAACAGAAACATAAAGCCAACTGCCTACAGACAGTTGTAATAATGCCATGGGTTTTTTTGTGGGAAATATCTATGTTTCAATTAGGAAGACCTTGTTTCTAGAACTGACCATCTTGCAATGACACATTCTTATTTATGTTGACATATGAACGTCCTAAACTTCTTCATTTATATTGTTTTAGCATAATGCAATTTCTTGATTCTTCCAATTCTGCTCTTAAAATATTTTCAGGTCTGAAGATATTTCATGCAAAAAATACAAAGACCAACAAAACAAGTCATATTATAGCATAAAGGATATACAGGGTAAAGCCTGACACTAATCTTGGTAAGAGCTTTGAGCCAGGACTTCAAAGTGGAACACACTCTCCACCCCATCCACTCCCTCACTGCAAAAACAAAAAGATGTCCCCCAGCCAAAAAAAAAGTGACAAGCAAGAAAAAGACAAGGAAAAACCACAACTCCATAAACAACAGAATAGCACTTCTCTTTGTAGAAATTATTTTTGTTCTAAAGGGCACTGTCAAATTCCAGGTACTTGTCATTATTAATAACTACTTTAGTCAATTTACTGTAGAGCAAGTTGTAAAATGGTGAGCTCCTGATTCTCAGAAATGGTAGAGAAGAACCAGCCTGCTTTGTCCAGAAAGCCTTCAGAACAAAACCTGAAGTGAGCACTGTAAGTGGAAAGACAAGCTTATGACAAGTCAAAGTGTGGTCTCACCTGAATGTGACAAATTGCCATGTAACAAGTATCTACCTTGTTCATCAGTGCAAACAAAATCAGCTGCTATTCAGCATCCAATGGTCTTGTCAACAGCAAACGAGTAGTGCCGCAGAAGGGAGGCAGTAAAGAAAGCATGTTAAAAAAAAGTCCCTTTGAAGAAGCACTGACTGTACTTCTCTACTTCCACGCATTCTGTCAAATAAACACAAAGTACATCTGAAAGTTTATTTAAGAAATTGAGGGGAAAAAGGGAAAAATTAACAAATGTTTTTCCTTCACACCTCTAAGATTCCTGGAAATTTTAGAGCTCCAGGCAAGGGCCAAGAGTGGGCCAGGGTTTCTCTAGATCCCTCAGCTGATACAACAGCCAGCAGAATGTGACATTCAGAGACCAGCATTAAGGGCAGCAGGTGTCACCCAGTGAATGCAAGACAGGCCCCATAAATGCTGCATAGAACCTGGAAGGAAAAAACACTGGAACAAGTCTTTCCAAAAATTTGGTCACTACCAAGTATGAAAACAGAGCTGCCCAGGATGAGAAGGCCAGTAATTGCAATTACCACAGAATCACAGAATCATAGGGTTGGAAGGGACCTCTGGAGATCATCTAGTCCAACCCCCCTGCCAGAGCAGGGACGCCTTAGTGCAGGTTGCACAGGAACGCGTCCAGGCGGGTTTTGAATGTCTCCAGAGATGGAGACCCCACCACCTCTCTGGGAAGCCTGTTCCAGTGCTCTGCCACCCTCAAAGTAAAGAAGTTCCTCCTCATGTTTAGGTGGAACTTCTTATACTCAAGTTTGTGCCCATTACCTCTTGTCCTGTCTCTGGGCACCATTGAAAAGAGCCTGGCCCTGTCCTCCTGACACCCACCCTTTAAGTATTTGTAAGCATTAATGAGGTCACCCCTCAGCCATCTTTTTTCCAGACTAAAAAGACCCAATTCCCTCAGCCTTTCTTCATAAGAGAGGTGTTCCAGTCCCCTAATCATCTTAGTAGCCCTATGCTGCACCCTCTCCAGCAGTTCCCTGTCCTTCTTGAGCCGGGGAGCCCAGAACTGGACCCAGTACTGCAGGTGTGGCCTCACCAAGGCAGAGTAGAGGGGGAGGATGACCTCCCTCGACCTGCTGGCCACACTCTTCTTGATGCACCCCAGGATGCCATTGGCCTTCTTGGCCACAAGGGCACATTGCTGGCTCATGGTCATCCTGTTGTCCACCAGGACTCCCAGGTCTCTTTCCACCGAGCTGCTCTCCAGCAAGTCAGCCCCCAACCTGTCCTGGTGCAGGGGGTTATTCCTCCCCAGGTGCAGCACCCTACACTTGCCCTTGTTGAATTTCATAAGGTTTCTCTCCGCCCAACTCTCCAGCCTGTCCAGGTCTCTCTGTGTGGCGGCACAGCCTTCCGGTGTGTCAGCCACCCCCCCCAGCTTTGTGTCATCATCAAACTTGCTGAGGGTGCTCTCTATCCCCTCATCCAAGTCGTTGATGAATATATTGAAGAGGACTGGGCCCAGTACTGACCCCTGGGGAACACCATTCGTCACTGATCTCCAACTAGACTCTGTGCCCCTAACCACAACCCTCTGAGCTCTGTCTTGCAGCCAGATCACCATCTATCATGAACTAGCAGTCTAGGTTACTTCAGAAGAAGTAACCAAGAACTGAATTAAGGATGTTTCTTGCAAAACGTCGAGCTGTGCTGCCACCGCTGCTGTGAGAGGCCAGGCAGGCTGCACAGGCACCCTCGCCAACAGTGGAGCCCACAGGGCCACCTGTTCCACACCACACGACTGCGTCCTGTCAGGCTGTGACCACTGTGCAGCCACCAGCTCAGTGAAGAGCTGGGAACAAATGGGTGACGCCAAGTCAAGTTAAAAAGGACCGACTCTCAGCTCCTCAGCCATGCAATGCTAACTAGACATATGCATGCTCTTCCTCTTCAGTCAACGCTCGTTAGCTTTGGACATGTTGCAGTGCAGTCCCTGAAGAGGGAGAAGCACCGAATTCACATGAACCAGCATGGAGAAGATTATGCATATAGAACTTAAAACTTCAGCAAAACGTAATTGACACTGTGCCAGATTATTTAGAAACAATGGATATGCTTCATTAATGCCTTTTCCAAGGGGTAGATCAGTAAAATAGTCACACTGACAGCTGTCAATAGAAGAGACAGAGTGCACCTTAAACATTTTATGAAAAAAATTAAAATACTGTCTGGTGGAAAAGTGATAAAATAGAGAAAAATCAAGGCAATATTGTGTCTCCTCTTGTCTTTAAACACACCAAAACTTCTAGAAGATGATAGAACTTCAGCTGCCTAGATGCTCCATCTCTTGGTTGCTGATCTGTATCTTTCACATATTGCAGTTTGGATGTTTTACAACCTTTCAGTAAAAATGCCCATCTCCATCAAAACTACAGCTCTTCTGAAGAAGAAGCAAAAAAAAAAGGGGAAAAAAACACCCAGATTTTAATTCCATCTGCCTGCTTTGTACAGCTAGTGGAATGTGGCAGGAGCCTCTCACTCATTCTGCTGCTTTGTTAACAACCAGGAAATTTCACGTGCTCCAGACTTCCACATTAGGGCAGCAGAAATCAGCCATGGAAGGGCTCGTAGGACATGTCTGTGCAGCTCACTAGCCATTGCAGCCACTGCCGATTTTCAATTATCAGATATTTATTAAAATTATTAACATTCTATGGTGGTCCAGCACTTGTCTGGCATGCCAAAAAGAACTGTGAATTGATGCTTTGGCATGATCACTTTTGCCAAAAAAAAAAGTCCTTTGCTTAGAGAATTCAGTTCCTTGCCATACACTGTTTTTTATGGGAATGTGCACCAAAGATACTGGGTGATTCAGGGAAATAGTAAGGGAATAGTATGCTTCAATCTTCAAAGCCATAATTTTTAAAATTAACTGTAAAGCAGTTGAAAGTCACCATTTCCCAGCAGGCGCTTAGTCTCCTATACACAACTAAAGGCAAACCTGATTCGATTAAAAAATACAGAACTCGTGGAAGAACTCTTTTCCTCCACAAGGGAGGCTGGTTCTTGGCAGGGTAGTGCAAGCAATCTCATAGTCCTATGATCTAGACAAACCAAAGATGCAATATCTGGCAATCAACTGTCTTGACTGATGAATCACCTTTATTTGAATAAAGAAAAACCCTAAAGAGGATAGGCGATGGAAAGCAATACACCTCAATCCCACTGCTGAAGCTGGCAGGAGATCATTAAAGTGTATTTTTGAAAACCATTGGAAAGAGAAGGAAAAAAACAATAAAAACTGAGAAGCTTACTAGACTACTAGTAGTTTAAACAGTAGCTTGCAACAAGATTAGGGGAAAGAGAAGAGAGTACAAACGAAAACAAGTTCATACACCATGTATCCTCCTTCTTTCAGCCCACATGTTATTTCCTCTTGGCACAAGTTAAATGCACGCACTCCATATACAAACCACAGGATAAAATGAGCAGAGAAACGTACTGAGTCTATATTACTTAGACAAACATCAAGTGAGGGAATTCTGTGGTGGTTAGACAATAAGGTTAAGAAAATATACTTCTTAGGATTCCCGCACCAAGGAATCAAAAAATAACTATGCTATTTTTCTTTTCTGGTTAACCTCAAGTAAAAATGAAGGGTTTATGTTCATTTCTTCTATGGATTGAGACATGTTATTTTTGACCATGTTTATTCAACAGATAAATTCTTTACAGCACAGCATGTATTTAAAATATCACTAAATACAGCTTCTAAAATTATGTCAACTGATGCTTTTTTGTTGAGACAGCGCAACCTTAAATTCCAATTACTTTATGAGAGCATAAAAGAATGACATTTGCCCCAGAGCAGACGATCTCAGCTGTACCCTGAACATAATTAAGTCAAGTTCACAACTGCACTTTATTTCTGATAGAAAAGTCTAAGAAATTTGACTACAGGACAGCCAATACTTATAACTCCACACCTGAAATTGGAGTTGGGTCAGGTTTTTTTCCAGCTCACTCTCACACACTGCTAAGCAGTTGGGATGGCCTCTTCAGTTCTGCCTCATGGATGGGGTCTGCCTATAGCACAAGTCTTCAGCTGAGCATGCGAGTTTTGACAAGCCTGACAGTTTCAAAGTTCAGCAAATGTTAGGGGGGAAACAAGGTGCCACTGTAACTATTTTTACACCTTTTTTTTTCTTTTAATGAGTAATAAAATATTAGTTTCATGTAACAGAGGTTCTGTAGAGTGGGTGGCGAAGTGCTTTGAAACTTACGAAATATTTAAGTAAACGTTACACTAGTCAACTGATTTGCTTTGGTTTTTGCATAAAAATAGTTCAACTTTTATAAACACTCACTGTTTCTCATAGGCATCTTATTTTTCTAAACACTGTTTGCCTATGATTTACCCCTCACTGTTCCTACACAAAGGAAATTTGGTTTCCACAGCCTTGTCTAGCTATTTAGGTTAAACACATCCCTATACTATATAAAGAGAGTGTGTTTTCCAAGAAGCTGACCATCAAGTAAAGCCTAACACACTTTACAGAGCTAACATTTCATATCTACATGCACATGAAAGCATATCCAGATAAAATAAAATTTAATAAAAGTGAAAATTGTAAGGCTCTATCTTTAATGACCAGCTCATTTCAGCCTTTTTTCTTTCTGAACTCTTAAGTTATTTCAAGCATAAATATATTTACATATTGGAAACATAAGCAAAGATCAATAATCTCACACTCTGAGTCTGCGTGTCCGTTCTGTCACCTGCACCTTGTTTCCTTGCACCGAATTCTAGAAGTTGCACACAATTTATAACCTCTTGACTCTAACGCCACTATTGGACTTAGGCAAGCATAGCTGATGAATCCTCAGTCCATGTATGTAACATATGCAGACAGATTTTTTTTTTAACTTTTTTTTTAAAAAAAAAAAAAGCCTGAATTTCAACAGAGTGGCACACCTTTGCACATCTGGAGGCAGACTCTTCCTTGGAGAGAAAGAAACTTAAAAGAGGGACTATGCATCATCACAGTCAGTTCCACCACATAAAACACTGAACTGCACGCTACCAGACTGGTCCTGTCAATCTATCCCATACTTAGAGGTCTGCTTTTATATAAATCTGATCTCTGTGATAGCTCCTACCAACTTTAAATAATGAGAAAATGAAATTTCCAGCTTCAAAGGAAGACAGGAAGGGCCTTATTCTAGTCTAGGGAAGACCAATGACAACAGATTACAGAACTGAAATATTTTCAGATTTATTTATTACAGTTTCTGGGAGAGAGAATAGGTGTGTTATGCGTTCCTAACATTAATTATCCTGATAAACAAATTACAATGTGATTATTACTACTGTGTATAAGAGATGTAAAATGAAAGAGATTTTCAGATCATGTCAAAAATCCTTTGAAAGTGCATGCATCTCCCCTGCTTCTCTAACTTCTCTTTCCTCTTCCACTGGCAAACAAAGTACTTGAGAAAAGGTTCTCAACTGGTGGGTGATATTCTTGCCATTTGATACCACGAGATACATCATGGTCTTTCAGCTAAAACTATTTAGCTGGGAAAATCAGTGATAGAAATAGTATATGCCTCTCTACAAAAGGTAGCTTGACAGGATCATCACCTAAGTGAGCGGTTTTTGATGGGCAGTGGGAAAGAAAGTAAGCTGTTTCAGGAGATACACTCCCTTTCCATATTTCACCAAGACAACTCCCGGGGACTACTGTTTCTTTTTATTAGTTTTTTCCAGCTGTTCATCCATACGCTACACCAGACTCTCACTCCATTAGTTTTATTTAACAGTTTATACTCCATCTACCATGGCTCTCAAAGGAAGACAAATCAAATAAGTATATTGCTATTTTGGCATACCAGAAACTACAAAAAAAGGCTTTAGTCAGTTATAAATAAAACAGAAGAGTTGATATCTCTGTAAAGTTAGTACTGAGTTTACAAGCTTTAAAGTACCTACCACTCAATACCACTCAGCCTTGGTTGATGTTCAGAATCCCAAACAGCATTTAGCTCTGGTAGATCTCATAGTACAATAAGATGACTTTACAGAATGGGGTATTAGTGCAGCATTCAAATTAAAGGTTTCGTAGCTGTTAAGAATTGATTTCAGGACACTGTGTTGGTTTAGCACCACTAATAATGTCAATAGATACAGAGGGCATTTCCTATAGGCATTCATGAAGTCAGTAAATGCTGTGGGAAGAACATAGAAATTGCGAAGAGGGATGGTTAAATCCTGCCAACCCCTACTGCGGGACTCATTCACAGAGTAGTTCTTCTCACACACATCTCTTTTTTTTTTT
>VYZM01006855.1:42972-72005 GCA_013398915.1 Dromas ardeola
GGGGAGGCTGGCGATTCGAGACAACTCCATAATGGCAGAAATGGCATTCTGCTAATTAATGGAGCAATTCAGGAATAAATAATCAGCAATATTTACTTCTAATACATTTGATCTCACTGAACTACAGTGTGCTGTTTAACAAGGTCAAAACTTTCTATTTGTGAAAAATAAACATCCTAAACACACGAAGCAAAGGGCTGTTAACTAACAGATACTCCACAGTAAGACCAGTGTGTTTTAAAAGCTACACTCTGAAAGCAGAATGGGTAGTAAACATTGCTCCCTAGCATTACTATAGCACCAGCCATCATAAGACGAACTGCTCTTCTCTTACCATTTTGCTGCCTTTAGGAGCCTTCCAGCTAAGACCTGGGCACATCTAATCCTCGTTAATTTAAACTAAAATAAAGAGATCAAAGACATAATATATCTGAGTGGTACATAAATTTAATAGTCAATTTTAACTTCTCAGCTAAATTCTCTTACGTTTCAGAAAAAACAGGGGGAAGCTTCTAGGCAGCTAAATTCATATTCCTACCTTTCTAAGTAGTCTATCTTATGATGTCATGTTCCAATATGAATCTGTCCCTATAAATTGCTTGTGACTCACAGCAGGCAGTATCTGCTCATAGAAATTCTGTGCACTCATGTATATAGGGGCATAAAGCGCCTGTTCCAATGTTTTGATAGTTATATTTTCTGCAAGGATGACATTTCGAGCATTATGCAATATTCTTATCCAAATTCAACCAGCTTATGCGGGTTATATCATGTCTAATGGATATTGCTAGCTTACAAGTACATTACTAACAGCTAGTTCTAATTCAGGTTTCTGTAAGATTATGTATGTGTATTTAGGAAGCAAAATGAAGGACAGATACCTCATCACAGACCCCCTAAAGCTGTTTTTCTTGCACACAGTACAGCAACAGGTATTGCTACACCTAGGAATATGGTGCTTTCACGTTAAAGAAATACAAACTTTATTTCTTTTAATTTGTAAAGTCTCAGAAATACCCATAAATGTGTGAATAATGGACAGAAATTAAACAAGAATAAAATGAAACACTTGTACTGGAAGCTCAGCATTCTCTGTCTCCCTGTCTGTAAATAAAGCTCCGTGGTCTTTATGTCACTAGGCTCCTATATCCCAGCTAAGTTTCAAAAAAGAGTTCTACCCAGGACCCAACAAAAAGAGAATCCTGTATCTCCAGAAAGAAAGAAAAGGACCAGTGCTCTTCATCCAGATACTAAATCTGTACATATTTATGGATGTCGTGGTTCGCATTACAAAAAGGATACTGACTGTCATCGGACTAATCCTGTTATTTATAAGGACTAAGATGTAAATGTTGACAGGTCTGATGTCTTGCATCCTGAAGGTATTGAAAGGATTTCTCCCCGCCTATACCTTGTGTGCAGAACTCAGTAACAGAAGCAAAGATTCCTTCACAACAATACCTTTCCTCAGCCTCTAAATCCAAACAACATCCTCTGGAAAGACAAGGCTACTTACATGCCATAGTTGGTCTCCGACATAGTTGTTTACATGTACAGTCATGCTGTGGGAGAATTTTGGGGCCAAAGAAATTTTCCTACCTAGCTGAACTCCTCCTCTTGCTGCATGTATCTCACATGTAAAGATGGAGGCAGGAAACATTCCTTTCTCTTAATCAGAATATCCAAAGACAAGGTCAGACTTTGAAGGAGAGATGTGAATGTACTTCTGATAATATATCTCAGAGAAAAACAGTAACAGTTTAAGTATCTCTATAACTCAACTTCTACCTGTTTAATTGTATTGTGCTATTTTATTAATTTAAGTGTATTACTTATTTTGGATGTATTAATTTAAATGTATTAAATACATTATGGGGATCTGCAAGTAGAAGCTTACTTGCAACTGCTCAGAGGAGGGGCTTTAGAGACCCCAGCCAGACAAGAGAATGGTACATCGAGGCAGTGTATAGAAACCTCATCACAAGTTCTCGCATGACAAAAGGACAAGCTTTAAGTCAGCCGAACAACTGGGAGGAACAGGAACTCACTATCCACTTCATTAAAATATGGTATGCACAGAAGGAGAAAGAAAAAAGAGTCCAGAGACTGCGCCTAATACACTGCTAGAGTAAAGAGAGTCAGAAGTCTTGAAGCAGGCAAAGGAGTCTTTCCTGAAATATGCCTTCTCCTTGCTGAAAGTGCAACCATTGTGCCAAGAAGTGATGGTTAGCCTGGAGCGTAAGACACAAAAGCCAAGAGAACCCCAAACATGAAAAGTTTAGGCTAGTTTCCTTGCTTTCTGTATAATCTCCATATGCAAATCTCTCTCAACATTGAAATATAATGGTCAAGTCAAAACTCTTCAAAACATATACATAATAATGACACTGACCATCTTTTTAGCTATTGTTATACATTTGGGAACCAGCAGGTTGACCTATATTATTTGTATAGTTTTTCTAGCACAGATCTTTAATCAGACTTCTGACAAATTGCATTTTATGAGTCTCTAAAACAATCTGAGGATCCAAAGGAAAAACAAACACCACAGAATTATAAAATGTAATATATTTCAATATATTATTTTATCTCTATGTGTAAAGGGCCTTGTGCACTAATTCTCTCCCTTATTCACTTTTTTTGATCTAGCTTGCCTAGAAGAAATGTAAAGATGAATGAGGGCCATTAGGTAAAGGTGTAATTTTTTTACAAACATAGTATCTTATTTCTCCATCAACAGTATTTGAAGAGGGGAGGGGGGAAAAAAAAAAGGCAATGAAAAATTTTCTATTGTAGCTGAGCCAACAAAAGATACCTACTGCTAAAGAGAAAAAGTGTGAACGCCTAAGCATGCAAGGCATGTAACTGCTACTGCTGGGTCCAAGCAGATTCATTTAGAGACTGTTCCCTCCAGGCACTGAAGTCATATATTTAAAATGAAATAATGAGGATATCAGTATTTCTACATCAGTTAAAATACACCATGCTGGACGTACAATTTACCTCTGAATTATAAACCATGTTTTCTTTTGTTTGATTAAAATAACCTGCTGAATAAAAAAAAACAGGGAATTGCCGCACTAACTGCAGCTGTCCAGCAGCAAAGATGCTTTCAAATAATTATCTTTGCTGATTCTGTAAGTGTCAGTCTAACTGCAATTTCAGTGAATGATAAAGTGAACTTCTGTCAATATGAGTATACAAACAGCAGAGTTCAGCATGGTTAAAAGATGCCAGTTTCAGGACTGGTTCTGGGTACATGCATCCACAAGCAGGTCCGGGGTTTCTTTAGATGCACACCAGTGTCTACTCTCACAGACGCTGCTCATGTAATTTGCTGTGGGAGACTCATTCCACTTCCCCAAGGCGCTTCGCTTCACTTCTTGGCTTGCAAAACAGTAAAAGTTTGATAAAAATTTGCTCATGCTAACTAACTGCTCTGGATAACAGGCACCCTTGTGCACAAGCATGAACCTGAAAAAATGTACTTGTCTAATGAAACAGACTACATTGTATGGGTTCATTAGAACAGAATTATGAGTCCAAAGAAAGCTACTGTCCCATATTGCTACTGTACACATTTTAAAACAGTAATAATTATTTCATCTTTGGTCGTGTCAATTTTATTAAAAATACCTAGTTTGCGTACTG
Organism: Dromas ardeola; assembly: GCA_013398915.1. Taxonomy (NCBI): domain Eukaryota; kingdom Metazoa; phylum Chordata; class Aves; order Charadriiformes; family Dromadidae; genus Dromas; species Dromas ardeola. The sequence goes on from VYZM01006855.1 coordinate 46,624, forward strand.
TATTGCTAGTCACATCTTTTTACAATTTATTAAAAGAATAGAAAACTTGCTTGCCGCTGCAAGTGATGAGCAGGCAGGGAGAATTGTTGTTTCTTCTTTATCAAAAAAAGCCCACACTGTTGTGTATTGCTAGTGAGCATTCGGACAGAGCAGGAAAAAGGGTATCAGCAGCCATCTAGAAAAAGGAGTATGTAAAAAAGGCCCTGTCAAACCTACGTAAAAATCTCCCTAAATTCTCAGGCAATGTGTATGCTCTCAGTTCCCAGTCCTGGCAACACCACTGGAGCCCAGAAGGAAAAAGGGACAGAGGTGGGGCAGGCATCAAGAGGGCTGCATCAGTCTAGAATAAGAATGCTCCCCTCTTCTCCAGTGAAAAATGTGAGTGTTGTGTCTCAAAGACATTCACATTTCACTTTTTTTACAAATGAACAGTGATTTATTTTTTTTAGTCACGCTTTTCCTAATAATATATAGTCACAAGGCGAATAAATATCAAAACTCATTTAAATCTTGTTTCCAAAAAAAACCAGACAGTTGTTTTTACTACAGTGATTCATCTGTTCCCCTGTCAAATGCACAAATAAAAGCTATACCTCTTTATAATATAATTACTTCGAGATACATCCCTTACTCAATATAGCTTTAGAAAAACAATTTGTATCTCACTTAGATACACAATTAGATTGGAGCAATAGCTCAAAGATCACCTCATTAAACATCAAGATGAGACTGGAGGCTATAGAGCTTCTTTAGTGGAAGAATCCAGCCGTACACTATCGTGTCTCATCACTGGACCCAGCAATGCAGACTGTTTGCTATGCAGCAGAGTAGCATATTCTAATTTGTATTCTCATAAAGCGAGAGTCAGCTTCAATTAACAAACTGATTACCAAGTTCCTTCAACTTTTTTTTAATATTGCCATTCATTTCTGCAGTGGCATGAATTTTAAGATCTGCATGAGGCAGTCACCCATCAGCTGTCATTGACTAATGCACTCAAAAATCAATCCTTAAATTCATAGTGACATTCTGCCAAAAGTCTGCTAATATCTGTAGCTGATGGTGACAACTCATAAAAGAAGAATCTGTCATCAAAGCTAGTTCTCCAGCGCTGCGCAAAGAGCTGCGATACTTGTGATTTCCACAAAGGAAGCACTGCTTCAAGAACAGTGGCCTGAGTGAAGCAAGAAGTTTGTAGTAACACCTCAGATCTCATTTATCACGTCGTGGGCATGTCTGCCTCACCAACTGGGGCACAGCGCCAGTGGACCACAGCTTCCTCGGGCAAGCACCAGCCAAGCCAAGCAGGTCCACACAAAAGAGCATCACAAGCAATTTAGAGGTAAGAATAAAGGTAGTCAAATCATCATCAAATCTCAGCTTTTTTCAAATCCCCTTTTCTCTTAGCTATCCCTTAGCTCCCTGGCCTTTTTGGTATCCACCCAAGCCCCAGATTCCCACCTCTAGTTTCCATTCCCCTCACTGGTAGTCTCCTGGTCCAGTCATCCACAGCACCTTCCCCCATGTATTGTTTGGGACATCCACTGAACTGTGATCCTCAGTCTGGCCATCCAAAGTCAGTCTGAGGCGGTGGAAGGAGGGATCCTCCTCCTCAGACAGACTATAAAGCTGGCACGATTTTTCCTTTACAAAATAACTTTTATGGGAAAACAAAACGGTAATCATAATGAATACTTAAAGTGGAGAAAGTTGGAAGGAAAGTCAGAGGAAGTTTAACAGCCAAAGGAAAGCCATTAAATGAGAGAAAATGAGCCAGGAGAGGGCAGAAGTGTCAGCTAATTCAGGAAAAGGAAATGGGAGAGGGAAGAACTGCAGCAATTCATGGACCTACACACACCCCTCCTGCATTTCATCTTCTCCTTTCTCTCTGTACCACACTTGCCTGCTCCTTTTCCAGTTACACTGTTACTGGCAAACCAAACACATTTTCTTAAGGCCCAAAAGATGGTCAACACCATCAACATGGCATCCAACACAAAATGTTCTGTAGCAAAAATACACTTCCAGGTGTTGAGAGTAATAGCAGTTGAGTAGACAGTCCTTACCACAAGATCGTGTTGATTTTAAAAAAATTACATAGATTCAAAATGGGATTGGGCAGATCCTCAGAAAAAGGAACCACTGATGGTTATGAAATACCCAGACACTCCCATTTTGCATTGTGAAATTCAGGAACTTCCTGAGCCTGATACTGCACAATATTCAGGAAAAGTCCCCCTATCCCGAGACATGTGCCTGACAGAGACCAGATGCTGGGCTGGATGCACCTCTGACCAAGCACAGCCATTTGTTCCCATGTTCTGCAAAGACCTGAGCTCTTCATTTGCGTAACATTCCTAGGTTGTATTTTATTCACTTGGATTGCCATACAGTACATACAAGTCTGCATGCGCGCGTTATTCTTAAAGCCTAGTGAAAAGTGAACATACGTATCTGACTGTAAAAGTAGGAAAATCCATTGCACAGCTTTTTAAAAAGCGAGTACTACAGTACATGAGTTGCAACCGCAAAGAGAAATAGCATCCAAAATAGCCAGTCCGTGGCATTTTTTCTTTAATATTCCCTCACCCATCTAGTAGGAAATCCTACAGTTTGGAAAAACGTCTGTCTCCTGGTTCTAGCTGAGTCAGCAAAGACCTCTGTTTCAACAGAATCATGTAGTCATTAACTAGACTCCCTTACAAACTGTCACAAAACATGACATAAATTACATTTCAAAAGTTTCTTTCAATTTATCCAGCAACACTGTTAGTGGCCCTTATAAATATCCCTGGAAAACTCTTGAGAGATAAAACATAATATATAAAGCTGTGGACAACAATTTTTAAAGCAACACGTACTTTTAGAGACCTAGTAATGCTGTCCCTGAATGAAGATGCTATACTACATATTTCTACACCTCAGTAAATGAAAATTATTTGTGAAAAATCTTATTTACCCATTAAACCTGAATATAATAAAAGTATGCTAGTCTACCTAATTGACAAGGATTAGTAAGAAAAACAATGACCAGACAATTAAAGTATTTTTAACACTTATTTTCATCATATTTATTAGCAAGCAAATTCTCAGTTTATGGCATTGATTTTTCCTTTGTTTTAAGCTACATTATTATGTTGATTTCACATAACTAAATACAAAAAATGTTTCTTTCTAGAAGGGAACTACTGCACCGACGACATTTCTTGAAGAGCCTTCAAACTCTGTTCTTCCCTAGCTTTACAGTTAACCTACTTTTTGTAATCTTCTGCTAAAAAAGCATCTCTGCTCCCTGTAAAATAAGGGGCCCACAGAAAAAAGCAAATTTTGAAATTTCACCACTGGGAATTAGGAATCTATGCGGGACAAGAGTCACAGCTACAAGTAAAACTGTGACTATTAATTTGCAGTAGCAATATGTTGAAAATTGACTATATATAAACATAAAGTATTCTTAAATTACAAAAGCTCAAGGAATTGGCTGGATGGTTGCAATCGAAGGGTTGTGGTCAACGGATCAATGTCCAAGTGGAAACCAGAGAGGAGTGGCATTCCTCAGGGGTCAGTACTGGGACCGGTACTGTTAACATCCTTGTTGGCAACATGGACAGTGGGATCGAGTGCACTCTCAGCAAGTTTGCCAAAGGCACCAAGCTGTGTGGTGCAGTCGATGTGCTGAAGGGAAGGGATGCCACCCAGAGGGACCTTGACAGGCTTGACAGGTGGGCCTGTGTGACCCTCATGAAGTTCAACCAGGCCAAGTGCAAGGGTCTGCATGTGGGTTAGGGCAATCCCAAGCACAAATACAGGTTGGGCAGAGAATGGATTGAGAGCAGCCCTGAGGAGAAGGACTTGAGGGTGTTGGTGAATGAGAAGCTCAACACGAGCTGGCAATGTACACTCGCAGCCCAGAAAGCCAACCGCATCCTGGGCTGCATCAAGAGAAGTGTGGCCAGCAGGTCAAGGGAGGTGATTCTCCCCCTCTACTCTGCTCTCATGAGACCTCATCTGGAGTACTGCATCCAGCTCTGGGGCCCCCAACATAAGACGACATGGATCTGTTGGAGCGAGGCCAGCGGAGGGCCACAATGACAATCAGAGGGCTGGAGCATCTTTCCTGTGAGGACAGGCTGAGAGAGTTGGGGTTGTTCAGCCTGGAGAAGAGATGGCTCCAGGGAGACCTTATAGCAGCCTTCCAGTACCTAAAGGGGGCCTACAGGAGAGATGGGGAGGGACTCTCTATGATGGAATGTAGTAATAGGACAAGGGGTAACAGTTTTAAACTGGAAAAGGGTAGATTTAGATTAGATATTAAGAAGAAATTCTTTACTCTGAGGGTGGTGAGACACTGGAACAGGTTGCCCAGAGAGGAGGTGGAGGCCCCATCACTGGACGCGTTCAAAGCCAGGTTGGATGGGGCTTTGAGTAACCTGGACTAGTGGGAAGTGTCCCTGCCCAGGGCAGGGGGGTTGGAACTAGATGATCTTTAAGATCCCTTCCAACTCTAACCATTCTATGATTCTATGATTACAGATTATCGCTGTAACCATATGGACATACTTTTTTATATTTGTAAATTGTAAAGGAAAACATGGCAAGATTTGTACATGGACGTAAAAGAAGCCAGAAGGAAGACAGTAATACAGCAACTTCAAATAGCTGGCTTTTTAAAAAAAATTATATTCAAATGAAAATAGTACTCTACCATTTCATATGTCACTGTACTTGATAGTACTTGGGATTTAGCTTTCATAAGGACTTAATATAATATGTTTTAAAATGTGAATCACCAATCTAAAGGACAAAATTGCACTTCTAAAACAAAACTATTAGTGGATATTCTGCACATTAATAGCAGGCAAACTTCCAAAATAAAGATTATATTTAAGTAGTTACTACTCAAAAGAACTGCTGGATGAGCTCCAAAATGTCATGAAATGACTACTGTGACAGCCTGCTTCAGTTAAACAATACAGGCAAAATTATCCTTCTCGTGGTGGGTTCAGTCCTGCAGTTCTTTGGTATAGTTTTAAAGGGCAGTGGTTATTAAACACACTTCAGCAAATGCATCGTGATCACGGCTTTGACAACCAAAATACAGTGGAGGGGAATACACTTTTGTATGTAAAGTCCACTCACCCCTGCGCCCCCATTTGCAAATGCATTTCAGAATCCCGCTTCCTCTCAACTCTAGCCGATTACTAGCTTTTTATTTGTTTCTTCCCATCAATAACCAGCATAGTCTCTCTTTACAGCAACAGCTTAAGTGAGAGCAAGGTTTAGCAGACTGATATAAAGGAAAGGGAGAGGTCATGCAGCTCTATCCCACATCACCGCTATGAAACACTTCTGCTCCCCACCTATTTATTTATAGGTAGCTTTTCTATGAAGGTAAGCACTCAAAACATCCACTCATCGCACCAAGCTTCTGGATTCTTCCTTCAGTTCTTGGATAAGCAACAGAGAGAGTATCCTACAGAGAACACCTAGGTGGACTGAACCATCCAATGTCTCTGCACTGATTATACAAAATGCTACTATCTCACTTTCCTTGCTCTTTAACGTTACCACTGCAGAGATGATTTAGATTTTTTTTTATACATCAGCAGAAGTTTTCCCACACATCTACAAAGATTTAATACACAAATAAGAGCACTGTTTAGTGTTCCTTCTAACCCCATGATTAACCCGCTATGATTATAGGCAATAGTGTTCAAAGGGGACCCACCAATTGACATGACACTCTTCCATACTAGATTTTGTGTTTAGATCTCCGATTCAGTTGAGAACTGCAACAGAAAAATCCCACACCTTCCTTCCGTGCACATTCAGTTGCATTAATATCCAGATAATTCAGAGGCATCACACAAACATGCCTCTTTTTAATTAGGAACATTAACTGTGTGGCTAAGCATGCCGTCTTTTGAAGATGCAGATCCCATCAGAAATGTAGGAAACACTGACAAAGCTATAAGAATCCTGGAATAAGAAGTCTGAAGGGAAAATCATGGCTTCTGTTAGATCTTTCTGGAAGTTCATCTACCTTTCTTAGTTTTTCACTAAATCGTGAATCCAAACCCAGCTATTTTACACCTTCTGTGAAAGATCAAGTTAATAAATCTCTCCCTAAAATAAACCAGGTAATATTAAAAATAACGGAAGGCACAAATATTTTCAAAGGCCATTCTATAGCTAAAATATCCAATCTATTAGAGTCTTCAAAAACAAAAGGCAAAGTTCAAAATGAATACAATGCTTATACTTAAAACCCCATGCATTCACATACAAAGGTTTCATACAAATGAGGAACATCCCTGTACATGCCTGAACTCCCCGTCAATACAAACTTGCTTATTTTTTGCTAGATCCTAAGCTATGGCATGATAGGGAAAAAAAAAAAGAAAGAAAAAAGAAAAAAAAGAAAGAAATCATTCTAAAGAGAATAAATCATAGTTTTATTTTCTTCCTCCAACATCAATGTTAAAAATTTAAGTTCTATTTTTAAGTCTGTTTAAAAGTAGTAAAACTTGACACAACAGAAATCATATATTACCTGGTGGAATGCACCCAATGAAGCTGTCAAACAACAAATAAGGAGATGTCAAATAACCTAAGGTTAAATGAGAAATGGCTCTTGACATACTTGTTTCAATACACAGAAGCCTCTTGTGAGTTTCCTTCAGAGCATACATTGTGATGGTCTGTGTATTTGTGTCTCAAAGAAAATATAAAATAAATGCACTCTGTTTTTTCCAAGTCTGAAATATCCTCTTAAAAAGTTATTTTAACTTACTTACATTTCCATGTTTTATCTAATTGTTAATGATGGTGCTCTTTTTAATGATTTCCATTTAAGAGCTTTCAGGAAAAAATCTATTCCGTAAGGTTATTTCACAAACTAACAATGTTGTGAAAATCCAATTTGTTTGGTGACATCTTTCCCAATGGCTTCTCAGTGGCTGACAGTTTCCATCAGTCAAAGATTAAATTACATGAAGTGTCACTGATGTCTCCATCATATCCAAAATCACTTTGGACTTCTGTAGCTTTGTAGCCGTCATTTTTCATTTATCACTTTGGCATCTTACAAGCATACAGTATATGCACAGATTGCATACATTGAAATATATCTTAGACTCCTCCTTTTGAGAAATCTAAGAATCAGAGACCAAATGTGTCAAAGTCACCTTGAGCTCATAAATAGAAACATGGAGGATGATTATGTCTTCCTTTAGATTTTTCTAAAAATAAAGGCACTGTTTCAGCTTTCTTAGGCTATTTTGCTTGCATCCAAATTTTATAGTACCTCCGCAGATGCTTAAAGGGAAACTTCCTGACCATCCCTACACTTTATGCCACACAGGACACTGACTGGTGTCATAGCAATAGCCTATGGAAAATCTTTCTCCATACTGCGCCAGGTCTCCAGCACACCATCAGGCAAGGCTGGGTGACCTGCAGTCAGAACATCCTTAGCTAGTGTTGCCTGAGACCAAGATCTATACCCAAAAGACCATGTAGTATGGCCTGCACCCCTTTTTGCACTATTTTCTGTATATCTTCGTACCTTCACATATTGTGTTCCTCAAAAAACCAAATGCACACATGGCACAGGCAGGGATTCCTTTCTTGGGATAAACAAATAACCACAACACCAACACGCTGACACGCCACAGCTGAATGTCATACAACTTTGCTGGGAGGACCATATGCCCACTTAGATGACAGCCCACAGCAATAAGCCAAGGTATTCCCCCAGGTAGACCAGCATAGCCTCCACTTCACTTTGCTGGCCTGCCTCTCCATCTTCTCCCATATCAAGTCTACGTCCCTGTTCTAACACCACACCCTGAGCAAAGACCCTAGCTCCCTAGCTAAGCAATCTAGATATTCCTAGCAGTTGGCTGTATTGAAGGTCAGTCCAATACCAGCTAACAACAGCATGGTGCAACACCCAGATCCATGCGCTTGCTCATGATTGGCACCATTTTGTCCCTCAAGTCATCCCCTGTCCTAAAAGGAAACCAGCTACCAGCTGTATTTGTAAGACCACCATAGCTGCTGCACATAGGAAGGGTAAAGGCCAAGAGAAGCTGAGCTCATTAGATCACACTGCATCTCCTGCCACACACAGATCTTGCCCTTTCTGTTCTCCCTCCACTGAAGCCCAGCCTCCTTCTCCCCTTCCCTCAATACCCTACAGAGACGCAACACAATAACCTGCTTCTGCTGAGCTATAGAGAGCTATCTCAGGCCTGAGCTGGGTGCTGGCTCACCCAGGCTGTGAACGTGCACCAGCAACATAATTTGGTATAAAGGTATCCCAAGATCCCACTCACTCCTCAGCAGCAAGGAGGATGGCACATTCATGAGCCCACTCCCTTAGTTCACCCTGAGCTGCAGACCTGCCAATGCTCATGACAAGCTAGACCAAACCCTTTGCCCATTTGCTTAGGAATACAAAAATTTGGCATACTACACTGGATGCGCTGATGTCTGAGAAGAAGGGGGGCTTAAAAGAGAAGGAAGAAAGGTCTCTGCGTGACTCTGAGTAGCCCTGCCCTTTACACCACTCCAACAACATCTGTAAAAGAAGCAAGGAGGCCAGTTTAGTTTTAAAAGACGACAGATCCTGAAGTCACCCTTCACGGGATCCTTTAAAAGCATCTTCGCAGTGGCAGCTGAGGCTTGCACTGAGACTTGTACAGGTTTCTCATCTCCTTTTCATCACAGAGCCTTGGCAGATAATGACAGGAACACTCAGTGCCCATCATGCAGGTTATCTGGCAGAGTCATGGCATGTACCACATGTAAGTAAATAAGAAAGCTAGGAAAGTCGTATCCAAGATGCTGCAAGTGGCTGCGGAATAGCCCATTCCTTCTTGATGTGTCCCAAGACAGGTAACCAGTCAACGCACTGCGTGAACGCTGCCTTCCACTTCCATGGCCTAAGGAAGGGTGGAGCTCAGGGTAAGGGAACACACTAGCCTCCCTACAAATCAAGGCGTATTGACACATCTGCCCTCAGCTTTTCAGTCACTGTAGACCTCAGTGCCTCTCTTTTCCGAGACAACCAAACCCGTCTTTGATCAGCTGGAGAGGGTATTCATTTAGACACAAAGAAAATGCTAAAATGCTACCTTTCCTCTCCTGTATTTGTTTTTATGTCTTTTCTCAGCCTGTCAGTGGTACTAAGTATGCTCTTATCTTCTACAGTCTCCACTGCTCTTCTGTAATCCCTTTGCAGTTAAATTCCTTCTCCTTTACTTAAAAATGCTCTGCTTTGATGTCATTTTCATGTTACTACAGAAAGACATCTTGTTAAATCTACTTCCAGAACAACAGTCCAACCATAAAGCTCTAGAAGGAATACCAAGGAAAATGGCCATTAAAAAACCCCCCAAACCCAAACCCATGAATCCCTTGTAAATGGCCTCTGTCAATGACACAAGGAAAAACACAGGCACAATAAAACGTCTTACAAATAAAAGTCCAACTAAAACCTGCCCTTTGGCTGCAGGTGTGGTGTTGAAAAATTATTAAGTCAGAGCAGAAAAGTGTCAGTTTACATAGCAGTGGTGCAACGAGATACAAACATCATTGGTATGAGAAGGGTCTATGGAATGGAATGGTTGGAATTCAAAATAAAGAGCCCAGAAGGAAAATGCTGAGGATGCAAGGCCTTTCCACAGGGAGCCTTGTGTAATAATGAAATGCAGATTTTGACCTAGAAACGGGCAAAAAGGAAAAGAGACAGGACACAAAAAAAACACCAAACAAACCAAGAAACTTGCTGACAATGTATGCAGCTGGCCATGTAAAAAATTGGCAATTTATGGCAGCATTAGGAAGTGTGTAACTCAAGAAGACAGACTTAAAATGTGAAAGATACTCAACTTATCAGAGAGTAGAAACAAACTGTATAGCATGGTGTGTTTGCCATGTTCTACCTCAGCAGCATGCTTCACCCCAGAGAGAAGATGGGACGTGCATGCTACTCAAGAGTCCCAAAAGCATAGTTTAGATACAGCAACAGGTTCCCTCCATCGTTTCATACCTGGCCAGCTCTCTCCTCCGTTACATATCACTTCACCATAATGCTGATGGGAAAGCGATAGAGTGAACTAGCAGAAAATCTGTATTGCTAAAGTCACCACAATGCATTCTGGTTTTTAAATTGTTAACTTTTTGAATATAAAAGATCACGTTTTATCATACGTTATAGCTCAATCACTACAGCCTTATCAGTTTCTACAGCTAATAATGTAACTACAGACAAACACATCTTTACATGGAAAATCCAGTGCAGAGTTCATAGTTCTTTGCTTCTTAAAGACAGAAACCTGTATTTATACTGTAATAAACACATCATATAGAAAGATATTGAAACCGCAAACTGAAACATGACACTCTCACTGTGCAAACTCTTTGCAAACCTTCAGTGCTCTGCAAATAATAAATAACTAAAGCAGAGGTCATCTCAGCAGGTTAATCATGAGTTCTAATGCCAAGATACAGAGTTTGCTCCAGCTAGGTTGTGCTATCTAGTCCATGGATAAAGAGGATTTCAATTTTCAGGGCTGTCAATCTTGCATGTTTTCCAGCACTGGATTCCACCATATTTTATAAAGATGCAACCAGAAGCTGAGTGAAAAATAATTCAAAATGCTTGCAGTGGTATTGCAGAAAGGGCTTCCAGAGCAAACAGATTATACACACTATATTAATGCATACACTGCAAGTACAAAAATCTGTCATGTGGAAAAAAGATAAATATAATACAGCAAACCTGGATCGACAGAGACAACTCAAAGGGTCTCCAAACAGTGCCCTTTTCTACAAATTACGTATTTTCTACAAATTATATATAAATTATTTACAGCATCTGTATTGCAAGAAGTGCCACCTGGGAGAGGGCAGTTGTGCCAGTGGGGGGAAGGCCAAAAGAAACAACAAAAAAAAAAAAAAGAGAGGGGGAAAAAGAAGATATTAAAATTATAAATCAAAGACCATTTAATTTCACACCAGGTGTTAAAACCCTGCTTCTAGTTGCTATTAATGTCAGAGATTTAACAACAGGCTTTAATGGGAAGAGTGTCATTCTCTGTAGCAAGAAACAAAGGGTCTTTCCAGTAGACACAATGACCTCATCCATCCCTCTCTGATCCTCCCTCACCTCATATGCAGAGTCAAGTATAGAACCATTCATCACTTCAGTACAAAGCTGTCTGAAGCTCAGCGGTCTGACTTCATGTTACATACTAGTCTTCAGCTGCATGAAGCTCCTTCATTCCACTCCGAAATTGCTATTGATGCTTTGAAGCAATCCAGGTTCCTTTTATCAAACAATAACAACTAATACTAACGAGCTTTCATTGTTGTGCTTCATGTGTTAAAATTCCTCAAGCCTGGCACAAAGGGAAACCTCCCACCACCAGGCACAGACAGACACAAGGAAGACACCAGAAGAGTTAGAAGGGCCACCAGGAAAGACTCTCCTTCACAGATGGATGATCTCAAAAAATTAGATGGGTACGGAAATGGCTGACCTAGGCAATACTTTTAATTGGTAGTGACCTATGTTATATTCCTCTTCCTTTTTCCCTTTAACTGCTCTTATTCTGCAATCCCCCTCCATTTATCTAAAATTACACCCTTGTACCCCCTCTTCCTGCAAGAAAAATACTCTTTCCTTAGGACTCTGTACATCACTATTTGAAATATTCATGTCACCTTTACCTCTGCAAGTCTTCACCATGTTACTTAGAAATCCATTGAGTCTCTGTTTCAGCTGCTTTAGTCTCATTTTTGCTACTTTTTTTAACAAAATTCATTTTTACCAAGAGCAACTACCCTCTCTAATCTAATGAAAAAACACTGTTCTCCCATCCCGTGTTTTTTGATTTCAAGTCCCCTTGGAAAAATTCCCAGAGGAAGTACAGATACTGCTACAGGAAATTTAAACATTCTTTAATACTTGCATGGATCCATCCATCTCGGGTCCATAAACCACTGACTGAAAATTAAAGACACTGTTTCTTTCATTCCCAGTATCTGTTCCTCTCTAAACTCCTAAAATTCTGTTAATTCTTAAGAACTTTCTTCAGTAGTTTCTCATCCTTGCTTACCTCTTCCCATTCAATTCCTTCAGTTCAACTTAATCTGTTTTCCACTAATCTTCTCCCATGACCCTCTCTCTTCCAGTAGCCTTATCTGTTTTGGCCATTTCAACTGCTATCATTATGCAAGTCTGTCACTTTTAGCCTTGTCCCCGGATCATCATTATGTAATTCAGATATTTTGCCTCTCAAGCTAATTCACAAACACGAAAATCTCTCCAAGTTCAATTCTCATTCTCTTTGTACTCTCTCAAGGCTTTGCGATTTCATCTTGCTTCTCTCTCCCCTCAAAGTCTACCATCTCTACAGCAAAATGGGTGTCACTAGGACTTACGTAGTGAGAAAAGGTGTTCTGGTAATTCCTCACTCTGACAGACAGTACAGACTCTACAGGGAACAAAGTAAGGGAAAAAAAAAGATTTTTGGGGCTAAGAACTGAACTCTCAATGAAACAGCTTGAACATATTAAGATGAATTTAATTGTAATTTATCAAGTGCCAAAATAAGCTAAAAAGCATTTATCTTACAATAAGGGAAAAGGCTCCGAGCTCAGTGTGACACCTCAAATTACATAACAGCTTAATATTTTTAAAAACACTTTTATCAACAGAGTTCTCTTCTGGGACTGCACCCTGCAACCTTAGTATTTATAAAACATCGCGTACGACCCACCACAGTGGGCCAGGGTGGATGTTTAGCCCAAATGGAATGACCAAACTGGCTCAGATTAAATATCCAGCCTGACCCACTACCCTGTCTCCAGGAGCAGCCAAGAGCAGATGTCTAAGGGAACAGCAAAAACCAGAGCAGTCATATAGAAATATTCTCTTCCACTCCCGCCAAAACACTTACCACACAGCTTTCCACAATTTGCAGCTCAGTGACTCCCGTACCGAGAGGTAATACCTTTGTTTGTCACCTCTTCTTTTTTCCCCTCCCTCTTTTTTTTTCCACCTCCTTTTCCAACATTGTTCAGCAGCTCTTTATACTCATGCAGCATGCGCAGCATCCTGTGGCAAGGAATTTCAGAACTGACTTGCACACTATGCAAAGAAAAACTTTTCCTAGCTTTGAAACTGCTCCCTGCCTGTTTCACCTGACATCTCGTCTAATAAAAAAATAAGGTGGCACTGAGTGTTCATTTCCCATCCACACTCCTCACAGCTCTCATGATTTTGTAGACCTCTAGCATTAGCAACTGGCCACTATCTCTTTTCCAGTCTGCAGACTCACATCTGGCTAGCTGTTCTTGCATGGAAGCTGCTCCATGGATGCCTTCTGCATCCTGCTGCCCCTCTTCATTCACACTGCCCTTCTCTGAACCTTTTCCAGTTCTACTCCACTTGTTCTGAGATAAGGAGACCAGAACAGCACACTATATTTAAGATGCAAACACATGGCAGATTTAGAGAGTGACCTAATGATATTTTGATCTCTCTCCTTTCACAGCAACTCCTGATATAAATTTGCTTTTTGACTGCTACTAAAGTACAGAGATGATTTTTTTCATTAAATCACTGGTTCTAGTCCCCAGATCTCAGGCCAGCTCAAAATATTTTGCCCTTACTGGCCCTGAATTTCATTCACCATTTTAATGACCATTTCATCCACCATTTTAATGAGTTTTATGAGGTTCTTCTGCAGTTTTTCAGTCTTTTCTTTTACCTTCTTTTGCCCTGATTAACATAGTTTCAGAAATAAGCCTTGTCATCATACTTCTGTTCCAAGCCACTTACGAATATGAAGATCCCCCTGGGCACTCAGAGAGATCTCTGTGGAAATCCACCTGTGATTTCCAATGCATTTTTCTCCTGGTGTTTTGTTGCCTACCATTTAACCAATTATTTACCCAGTGGGCAGTCCTGTTTAGTTCCTTTAAAAGTTTTTTTTACAGGACTTTGGAAACAAAATGGCTTTTCAAAATTTAAGTAGAACAATGCATCATAAAATCTCTTCCATCTGCATGCTGGTTATCTCCTTCAAAGGACCACGGCAGTTTAGCAAGATTTGACTTCGAATCACAAAAATGCTGGCTGGAAGTCATCCAGTCTGACCAACCACTAAAAGCCACCGTAGATCAGGTCAGCTGTAGCTTTGTCCAACTAGGACTTGAAACCCTCCCCCAGGAGAGATGCCGCCTCCCTCTCCCTGGGTAACTTTTTCCAGTGTTGCACTACCCTCCTAGTGAAAAAGATTTTCCTACAGTGCCTAATCAGAACATTTCAATCCGCAATATATGTATGTTAACCCTCTACTACATGGTTTGCCACTATTAAGAACATTGGCTCCATTTTCTTTGTAAGCACACTTCAAGTAGTTGAAGGCTAGTATTAACCTGCTTCTAAAGCTCCTCTTCATCAGGCTCCCCTTCATGGAAATCAATTCTTTCTCAGTATCTCCATCATATTTATCCAATGTCCTTTCTGAAACAGCCGCTAATCTAATATTTTAATTAATCCACTCAAGTTTAACAAGAGGTTTACTGGTTTCTAGGCTCCCTGATTCCACGTGAATGCTTGCTAAAACATGGCATCAAATTAGACATCTTCAAGTTCTCAACTGTCGAGACACTTTAAAGCAACAGGCTGCACACCACAGTCTGTAGCTGTTCTATTTCACTCTTCCATTCCTTAAAAACTTGAGTGAGCTACATCTGGACCTGTTAAATTGGGAACACGCAATTCGTTCCACAATCTCTCCTTCAAATGCTTCCAGCTGAGAAAGGCAATCTCATAAGCCTCCCATAAGAAGGGTTCCACAACAGGAACCAACCCACACTTTTCAGTGGTGAGCACATACACACAGGAATAATTTAGTTTTCTGCCATGGCTTTATCTCAGATCATTCATTTCATAATGTCACTTATGCAGGCCTCACAGACTCTTCAACTGGCTTCCTGCTACTGGTGTGGTTGAAAAAAGCATTTATTAACTGTATGTTTAGACTGTTAGGGGGATATTTTTGGTCCTATTTTCCTTCTTTGAATGCAGCCGCAGCTTTTTTTAAGATGTCCTATTGCCTTGAATAGTCTGCTCTACCTTGTCATTTAGCTATACAGGCTTCCTTTTCTTAAGTCTTTTTTAGAATGATGGTAGCATTTGTGTGGAGCCTCCAAAACAGTATCCTAAAAGTGTCTCTGCCACCTACAAACACATCACTCTTTCAGTTGCCCTTTCAGTTTTTCTTTAAAGAAACATCCCCATTTTTACATAGTTTCCCTTTTTGAAGTTGAGCATAATTTAAGAGAAGGGAGAAGAAAGGAGAGTTGCAGGTTGTTTTTCTTGTGTTCCTCCCATTTCCATTTCTTGCATTTCCTTAGCTTAGGGAGGAGAGAAACGCAGAATACCTATAATGGTCTACAAAACCATCTCACAGTCTTTTTCCAGACAGCATCTTACAATCTCTCCATGACATCACCATCTACCCACTGAACAAAATACAGTCTCTTACCTACCTTTTAGTTTTACCATCCCTCTGTAATCATTTACTGCCTCTGTTAAGCCTTCGTGCAGAGCCTAGCACAGTGGGGTCCTGGGTCTACCTTGTAGGCTCCTAGGAGAAAAGGAAACATAAAAGAGAAATTGAAGAGACAGCTCATCAGCAATTCTCAGACATTTATAGCAGCCATAAAACATCTGTCTTTCAAGACAATAAATTAGAAATGTAAGGGACTGAACTACACAGCGTGAACAAGAACCAAACAGAAAGAGGCAGAAAAAAAATCAGTCTTTAAAATAACTGGCAGCTTGGGATGAGAATGAGAAAGGAGGAGTACTTGTCACAGAATTAACAAAATCCATGGGACACAAATTTGAGAAAAATCCTCGCTGTAAAAATCTTCCTTAGTGTCCTAACCACCACTAAAATTAAACATGCCTAAAACGTGGGCTGAAATCTGGCCCCACGTGAAATCCATGACAAAATTCAGGTGGGCAAAACTTCAGTGTTCTTTCATCTTCCCATAAAAGAAAGTTCAAGAGAAAAGCGCAGTTACTGTCTAATGTCTCAAAACATTACAAAAGACATTTTCAAGAAACAGAGAAGCATCATTAAGAACACTTCAAGGCGTTAACCCATTTTGTAGAAACGACAAAGACTATAAAAACATTCAAAAAATTATCTTGCTTTTTTCTTTATTGAAACAAAGAAGGTACTGCTAATCAATTAAGTGCTACCTTTACTTGAAACAAGACAGGAATCATATAGCCATTTCCTGCTCTCAACACATCAACAAAAAGGTACTTCACTTCATAAGTAAAAAACAATAATAGTCCATCCAATTTAAGCATTCGTTTCTTTGAGAATGTCTACAGCACAGAACAAATACACTAGCAATCAACAGTTCACCCTTGAACCTAATCAGAGGCATGAGGCAAAAAGGAGTCATTGTTCCACTCTGTTTACTAACTTACATAAAGTGACTGTACTAGATCACTGAAAGTGCTTGAGATTTTTTTCCAGTGCTTTTCTGACCTACGAAAGTCTCAGGAAATCTGCCAAATGCATGTGCAGTACTGCATAAAAACATTTTAAAACAAGGAAACATCACATGAGCAAGAAGAACCCTCCAGGTTAGACAACAAAGATCCAGATTCACCATATCAAAATTTCTCACAAACCCCCTGCTCCCTATCACCAAGTACTTCAGATTTTTAACATTTACATGTTTTCTTCTAAATTAAGTATTTATATCATATGCACACATATACACACCCTTCCATGAAATTCAGCTATGTCAAACTCTGCTGTAGAAGCTGCCAAGAGACGATTTAGATAGTGTTCTCCATGGCATAGGGATCAACTAAAGGATATAAGGTAATTTTGAATTTCATAGTCCAAGGTGGTAGGTGAAGCTTGTATCGTTGAGAAGACATTGCATCACCTTTTTGCCTCCCACTTTTCAGAAAGGCAAGGACAAATTTAAATCTTGGAAGAGGATCAAGTTCTGCTTTTTATATTACTATGTACCAGAGAATACTCGAACACCTCAGCACAACTACCCGCCACCCGTGCACGTTGATGACAAAGTACTCTGAGACATTCGGTCTTCCAAGTAATTAATTATAACTGTTACCATGCAGTAAGTTCTACAGACAACTACAAGCAACCTGTCTCTAAGATGCAGTGTGCTAGTGATTTATGTATGCACTCACTACACCAGAATGAACAGCTGAATTATTATGCTTTGAAACATTACAAAGAAGGCTGTATACCTCAATTTTTCTAAACAAACCTGACAGTACTAGTGCTTTCTATATGCACTTCAACCCACCCATTCTCCCCTCACCACTCATTTCACGATTCATATTTCTACATAAACATTTCAGATTTTATTTCAGCAAAATAAAAGTTTTAGCAAATTTATTTTTATTATAAGCTTAAGAATTTCCTAGGCAAAACTGGAAAGCAGAGTCTGAATCCACCATACTGATTTAGGGAAAACACATGTCTTATTTCTCTTATACTTCTTAATATGGCAACCCTGGTGTTCCTATGACTGTGGCGGCACTCTCATCAGGCACAATACAGTATATGCTGTGGGTAGGATAACACCAGAAATTAGCCAAAGTATTCATTTAATTAAGCTAAAGTTAGCCTAACTCAGTCTACACAGCCCACACCAAACCATTCTTACAGAAATTGTAAATTAAGCCACCAACATCAGAAAACTGACCAGAAAAAAAAAAATCTTTTTTTTTTTTTATTTGGCAGTATACAACCATGTTTTAGTTTACTTTTGCTTAGGTTTAGCATCATTTGCTAAAGCAAAAAGGCTACAGTGGCTGCGTTCCCTGCCTCTGTCTCCTACCCTTTCCTTTCAGAATGACTTCTGAAACTGATGACCAGTTTCAATCTAACACAAAACTTTAATGAAAATACCCAGAAAAAACAAGAGACAAACTCACTTTCCAAACTGCTGTTTTTCCCTACTCTCAGTGACAAACACAGGCACACTAGAGGGGATTTCAGCCATGGTACATTTTATTTGCCCAGAAGCACATTTAATTTTAAAGAACTGGGGAAAAAAACCTTCTGCAAATGGATAAAAATATACATAGGTGTATACTTGTGGAAGTTTTCCAGAAATCTTTACTATATTTAATGATAAACTGGTAGGAGTGCTGTTTCCCACTGCTGTTCCAGTATGGTACAGAAGCCATTGGGTACAACCAGGCGGTATGATTAAATTTGGTGGGGACGCAGAAGAAGGTGCACATGCAGTTAATAACCTTCACTGTCATACGGATACGGGCACCGCTTTCACATCTGTGTAGTTTATTTGGAAAGATATTTGGCTACATACTGAATTGGGCAAAGAAATAATCATAGCATGTCTAGACAACACCGTGGCTTGTCTGCATGCTGAGACTTCCCGCTTCTACTGTAGCTGCACGGCACCGCTCAGGCAGCGTGCCACAGCGGCAACCTCGCCTCACCCAGTCAGCTGGAAGCTTGCCCGGACACCCCGGATTTTCATACAATATCTAAAGGCAACCATTGCTCACCTCGCAAGGCAAAAAAAAAAAGGGTAAGAACATGCCTGGCTCCACATCGCTCCACCATCTGTGGAGCTTTTGCTCCACAGAGAGCGCAATCTGAGTTAGGTTAGTTGCTTCGAGTGACTTCTGCTGATGTTGGTGGGGCTGAAGTAGAAGCATCAGCAGCACCAGGGAGATGGGGTTTTTCCCCCACGTCAGTGCTCTCACCGTCTACACACAGGAGAACTGAGCACATATAAGTAAACTTCATGTACTGCTTAAAATGCTATTGAAAAAATTGTTTGCTTTTGTTGCTATCCGGCAGCAGGAGAGAAAATCATGTCAAACCTGAAAGTGTACCAAAACTGAGAGGGAGGGAAGGAGGGAGGAAGTGGGGGGGAATTAAAAAAAAAAAAAAAAATTATACAAATACCTTCCCTCCTTTTCCCTTCCTCCCAAAAACGCCTGCATTATGCAAATATATCCCACTTTCAGGGATGAATCAAGGATGAATGGTTAGAGCAGCTGGTATATACAACCTTGCGGTCCCTATACAAAGACTAACATTTCTTCTTATAATGTACGCTAGCTAATATTACTACTTATGTCTCTCTCTTCGTGCTGAAGAGGACCTCACACAAGGCAAGTGATCTCATTAAATCCAGCTTATTTGCTGGACTAAAGAATGGATGTGGAAAATTGCAATTATTAAGCTAAATCTAGGTATAAGGAACATTAAAGAAATAGAAATACCCTTCTTATAGAGCTGCATTTTGTTTATTGGCATTTCAAATCACAATATTGAGTAAACTAAAACCAAACCAAAATAAATGTAGGAATTCTTAGGAAAAGAGCAGGAAAAAAAACCCAATCAAACAACGTCCTTGAGCATGTCCCAGCCGCAACTGTTTGAGACCACACAACCAGCCCACACAAATGCATCCTAAACAGGTAGACACATGCTGCAAAGCAGGAAGTCAATGTACGGAGCGCTACACCCGCTCCCGTACTGCTTCACATGCAAGGCTGGGAAAGGTCCAAGTCTTCACAGATGTGTCCTCTGGTTCAACTCAGAAATCACATCCACGCAAAACAAGAGCAGTAACAGGACTCCTTTAAGCTCCAACATTGTTCTTTCTTTGCTGAACACAAGCTCCAGCTCATGAAGAACTGTGGACACACACCCCTACACACAAATCACATAAGCAACAGATGTGACTCATTCAGAGTTTGTCAGGCTTACTTCATAGGCATGGTAAATCCAACATACTCAGAAGACAAGACACTCACAGCCCACATGAAGATCATCTTTGGAGAAAAGAAGAAAAAGAAGCGTCTCATAAAGCAGACTCATTCCACTTGCTGTAACACATGCCAACGCTCAGGAGTATGAACCCTGGTCATATTCTGCATATTGATAGCTATACTACTGGCCGAGGCACCTTTTCTCCAGTTTTTCTGAAAGGGAAGGTCTTGACAAAGAAAATTAAATTAATGAATTACTCATAGCTTTAACTCTATTTACAGTATCACTTCATTCTTCAATAGGCCAAAATAAGAATAAATGTAGAGACTGGAGTGCCAGGATGGGAAATGTATTGCTGACAGGAAAGCACAAATCAGAATATGTGAAGTCACCAGTCAGCCAGAGTTCTCTGGTTGAAAACTATAAACCAGAATGACATAACATTTATGTTATAGTTTTGCAGGGATTCAACTAATAATAGTTCATTAAAAGCTGCTGAACTTGCCCTACTTACTTGCTTTAACTTCATCTAGGTCAAAGTGACAAGACATGTTAGTGTAAATTTAACCTTTTAACTAACCAACACAGATTTATAATCCAAGAGCAGCACTTAGTTCTTGCCAAAAACCACAATTCCCAAAATAGCAATTTTTTAACATATAATACATTATTAAGATTGCTGACAGAATGAACAGTATTACCCAGTTTGAAATGGTAGAGATGGAGAAAAACAGTAATAAAGGAGAAATTATTGTGGTCTTGCTCCCACTAAAGTCATGTTCTTCACGAGGACTTCAAAGAACAGGGAAAACATGGACTTTATCCAACTTTCTGCAAATTACACAACTGAGTATTTTTATTTAAAATAAATCAGTTCTGATACAACTCTGATCTCCTTGAGTTTGACAGCAAAACTTCTTCTGAAAATATTTATTCTTGAGCATGACACCATTTATCCTTGTGTTTTTCTGGTCTTTGACTGAAGTCTATAGTACATTTCAAGTGCTCTGTTGACACTGGTATTTGCTGTCTACGTATCTCCAAACTCTTACGTAGTTCCCTGAACCTGAAGTTCATTGGACTGATAATCCAGAAAGTCTTTTCTAGTTTTAGGATACTGACAAGAATAACACCTTTCAGCACCTTTCAGCCAAGTTGTGTTAGTATTGACAACATAAGAGGCTGAGAGTTTCATGACCAGAGAAATTAACTTTATAATGAAGTCAATGAAGAGAATTATTAAACAATGTAGCATAACGTCCACAAGATTTATTTCTGTGCACGTGTGTGTGTGTGCATGTCTACAAGACTTAGATAAAAATCAATGTTTCCAGCATTTTTTGGTGTCCTTAAGGTGAAACTCAATACATGGGTTGGGTTTTCTTTTCGGTTTTTGTTTGTTTTTTTCCCCTCGGAGGGAGGTGTTTGGTTTTGTTTTTTTTTTTTTTAATATTGCAGGAAAGATACCATGCAACAGTCTTCTTGAGAAATCTGCTTTCCTCCCCAAAATGCAACACTGTACTGCTTCTACCTGTTCTACAATTTTCACCTGTAAGAAAAATAGTCTCAACATCACTCCACCCACCCTGATAAAAGTCATGGAATAAAATATTATTCCTTTTCTGGAATTCAGCCAAGTAATTTCATGTCCTATCTAACTGATTCTCAAATTTAAATTGCACACTCAAAACTGATGCTAGTATGTAAATCTTAAATCTCATTGATCACCATTGAAGTTCTTCAATATCTATGCCAATTTAAGAAAAACAAGCAAAACAGTATACCCTGTAATCTATGCCTTTATTCTGCATGAAACCAAACAGTTGCTCCCTTTCTTTCGTTAACCAGTATATGGCTACTGTATTTTCCAAAGAAGGCAAGTAAGCTAAGAAAGGTAAACCCAATAGTATGGATATCACAGAAGAGAAATCCTGAGCAAAAGCATCTTTAGATATGCAACCATAAAATAATATATTACAATTTATATGACCTTTTGCAAAAGCCAGTTAACCTTTTCAATGTAGTTTTAAAAAATTCCAGTGAAGCTTAAATGGCAGACACCTTTTAGAGAAAAAAAGTCCACAACCCTCAGGAAAACCCTGGTTTTTATTTACTGTTCTGAAAGACATTTTCCGTACTGCAGGACACCAGCTGGTATATTTTCTGTAGCATACTTAATTCAGAGACATCTGCTTGCTAGCAGACCAAGGATGAAGCTTGGGGTTACGAGACCTGGATTATCTTTCTGGCTCAGCAACTGATTTGTGGTGCAGCCTTAAGAACCCTGCTCTGTCCCCATTTCACCATTATAAAATGTGAAGATGTTTTTTAACATATCACAGTTTCTTTAAATAAATAATATATCTCAGTGAACTGCAGTTCCAATTAAGAGTGAACTCGTGAGTATAGTGACAATTTCAGGAAAGCTTTATGGTCGCGTTCTCTCAGTCAGAGCCCAGCTGCCTTCTGGAGAAACAGGACTGAACAGATTCACGTAGGTATCGCAGATGCCAAATAATAACAAAAAGACTAATCCTGAATATTGCAGCTGCTGATAATACTCATTGCCTAACAATGCCGAAAGTATTACACTTACTATTGCCTACAGCATGCACTGCTATGGAGAAAAAAAATGATACGTAGTCTGGGAGAATCCAAGATGATAGTCTGAAGAGGAAAATAACTCAGCACACATAGCTTCAGGTTACAAGGAAAGCGTCTGCTAATATGCAGCAGGCTCCCATAATTGTGCAGCTGAAGTAATAATACCCCAACAAAATGCCATTACAGTGTGCAGTGTTTAACAACTGTGCCAGTTTTTACGCATGTCGGTTTACTCCACAAGGTGGCTTATCTACTTTGTTAGTCCAAATGCTCCAAAATGATTTAAAGAAATCATACCCACTATATTTTAAAGACAGGAGACCACATTAAATCCTGGGTAAGTCTATTAATTTTAATTGTGATGTATCAGGAAAAAAAAGATCTGTAGTCTACTTCTCCAAAGGGGGGAAAGTTATTAAACAATACTGGGGGGCAGAGGTTTTGGTGCAACCCATCAACAAGCTTCAGACAATTTAGGTTCCCAGCCCAAATGTATTGGAATCATTTATGATATAAGAATAAGAGAGAGAATTAACATGAGTTTCTTAATCTACAGTGTTTTCATATTCTACCTTAATTTTTTTTGGCTTAGATTGTTCTTCAATGATGGATGCTTTCCCTTCTTCCATCTCAGCATGCATGAGAGAAAGAAAAAACTTAACATATCCATCAACAGTGCCAGAACACACAGCACAGTCCAGCTGGTACCATAAATCGCAAACTGATAGATGCTCCCCCCTTCCCCCAGCAAGCTTCTTAGTTCTTCTACTCTCTCTTCTGCACGAAGTCAAATGCTGTGGGGTTCTTTTTGTAGGTGGCTGTAGAGATATCAAGAATATGGTGGTTGTGATCTGGACATATTCCAAGACTCATCTGAAATATTCTTACCCAGGGCGAAATGTTTTCCCCATCAGCAGCAAAAGCATTCAATGCTTTGGCATTCTTCTAGCAGCCTATCCCTCCCTTTGCCACCCAACATGCAAGCACACTCCCATCTCCCTGGCTGCTCACAGTGCTGAAGCAATCACAAATGCCTCAGGCAAACCAAAGATACGGAGGTAAACACTTTAGTCCTGGGCATCATCCCAGGGAGGACACACATAATAATTTCCAAGCTCCTCCTCAAGAGTTTTTTTTTTTCTTCTTCTGTTCAGTATTAACAAAATTACGGAAGGAGAAGAGTTTAATGTACGAGTAGGATCCCTGTCAAAAATTTCATTACAATGCCTAGTTCATCATAAGCTGTTATTAAAAGCAAACATCTACGCTCCCCTGCTGTGCACTAGGCTTAAATGACAAAGCAGGCAGCAGATCCCAGAACTGCTCTGTACTGTGCCTGCAGCTAACTTCCTTTCACAGCCCTCCTTTGCCTTCCTCCAGTATCTCCAATCTTGGTAGAATCTATACTTTCTTTCCATTGGCATATTACATTCACTGTTTTTTTTTTTTTGAAGGTTCAACCACTAAGTAGAGCATGAAGTACATGATTCTGCATTTGACACACTGATGTCCTACATGTTCACTTCAGGCAGAATACCTGGATGTGATTTTGCTCCTGTATTTCAAGTCTGCTTGAGGTACCCGTTTCGTGTAGAAACATAACATAAAAAGAGAGCAAGAGGTTTTGGTAGCTGTTGCTGGGGATGATCTAGAGTTTTCACACTCAAGCGGTTGGGAGAACTTAGGCAGAAAAGTATGCAGAGACATTAAGCATGTTATCCTGAGGGGCGTTTATTAAAATACAATGTTAACTTCAGTATCTGGTATTGGTTCTCATTATCTTTGACAATTCACCAAACAACACTTACAATTTAGATGCTGATTCACAACTCAATAGTATGAATCAGTAATACGTACAGAACTAACTCCAGCAAACTGCCCAATAAACAGGAAACTCCTATAAGAAATGCTTTTAGGAACATTCAACAACTTGAATTGTGACACAGAAGATTTTGCTTCCTAGGACACGATGGAAGGATGCATGTCCCGTCTGTAAGCACTTGTATGATTCCGCTGTTTCTGATCACTTGTAATTATATAAGAAGAAAAAGACGTTTGATTTAGAACATCTGCACCAGAGTAAGTCCCTAAAATTTTCCTAGAACAAGTGCAGGAAATAAATAGCACAAACAAGGAGAAGAAAGAACTAAGACACACCCAAGACTTGATACGGAAATTCTGATGTTAGGACTGGTACTCCCTTCAGAAATCCAAACAAGACTGCTGGAAAAGTTGCCATGTTCCAAAGTTCTCATCCTCCTTCAAAGGTAAGAGAACTTGAAACAATGCAACAAAGCAAAGAGAAACATGCACCGCAGATAAATCTGTGAGATAATCACTCTTTGTCTAAGATACGGTTCAAACTCTACCACTGACTAAACATATACTGTTGGTGCCCATGCTGCATTTGCCAGTGCTTTTACCCACCCCGCATCTTAACTTATTCTCTTTCTACCTGTCCTGGTTTGAGGTAAAACAGAACCAATTTTCTGATTTGTAATTTTACATTTTAGCTGGGCCTCTTCTAACTGACTAAAGTCTGAAATTAACAGCATATTGTTCAGAAACTGTTCACTCTCAGAGTGATAAGACCTGATTATACCAAGGAATGGTATGCACAGAGGCTCTTGCTTATACTTATTGCTATAACAACCAAGGTCAGCTAACTTCGCTGTTTGTCCCGTTAGAGGGTTGGATGCGGAGAAGCGTAGAGGGGTCACACCTATAGGGAGGAGCGGACAGGACAGGTGACCCAAAACTGACCAACAGGGTATTCCATCCCATATGCATCACGCTCAGTATAAGAGCTAAGGGACAAGGGGGCTCTGGCTCTCGCATTTTCTTCAATGGCCGACGTCTGAGGAGGACCCTGTCTGTTCGTCTGCCTTCGATCACGATCCGAGCACTCCTGACTCTAGTTCCGGAATTCAGCTC
>VYZM01006855.1:78692-101165 GCA_013398915.1 Dromas ardeola
AAATTAAATCTTTCAAGGCCCCTACATGGACTACTTTCTCTTCTTCCCAAACCAACAGCCAATTTTACCTCCAACCAGCCTTTGCAACAAGCCCCTGCTGCTAATTTAGCATCAGGCCTTCTTCCCACTCAATCCCTCTCAAGAGAAGCTGCATGTCAGCATCTGCAAATCCCTTCACTGTTCTTCTGTCCTGCCCCTCCAAGACTTTGCTGGCATCTTAAAAAAAAGACCTAGCACAAGCACTGCTGTTTACAACACCAGACAGACTTGTTTCACTGATCCTGGGTACTCCCTTCCGTTCATCATCCATTGTTTTGTTTTGAGGTGGAAACATTTTGCCTTGTTGCAGGTTTCCTCAGTGGTTAATAGAACAGTTCTCATTATGACTCTTCATATCTGCCTTCTATCCTCTACTTGAGGGCACACGCATGACAGTTAGGGATCACTTCATATGATAATTACCTTCTCAAAATAAAATATTAAATAAAAAAAAATATCCTTCATAAAAATCTGCACACAATATTTATAGTGAGCATACTTATACTGAAAATAAACCGTTTACATGGATAATTTCAAAGCGATGGAGTGACAGGTAAGCAATACAATATATGTAAGTAACCCAACGTAAGCGATAGACGTCAGAAGGGTACGTATATCTGCCAGAAAATGGCACACTGACCTCAGCTACCAGCACAAGTGCGAAACCTAGGAAACACTGGAAAAGAAATGCAATCTATTAGTTTTGTTTATGTGAAAGGATATTATCTTTAACGAGATACAGTCATCTAAGATAAAAAGGGTTGCTTTTCATAAAAGCAGAACACCATAAATACATTGTTGGATTGTGGATGAAAAGCTGTATTAACTGATTAAAAATTAATTTGCATATGGCAAGAAAACACAACAACAAAATTACCAGGATAAAAAGAAGTATCGTGGCTTTACACACTTGCCAGAGCCTATCCTCCTACATTAAAATTCCTAGTAAGCTAGTATAAATCCTTAAAAAGGAAAAACATCAACAAGCGATAGGAGATGAAGATGTTGAGTAAAATTCTTCATATAAAGAACATAATTATCTTTTCAATACAAGTCAAAAATCCCTTTAAGCAAGAAACAAGACTTAACTTATTATTTCCTGTTTATGCTACTGTTATTATACCACAGTGATTAAAGATAATCTCAACAACAATGAAGATGAAGTGGTTCCATATTAATTAAGTACTCATTAAAGAGAGATGACTTTATCCATATCCCAATGAAAAGCATTTAAAACATCACAAAAAACCCATCTCTGCATTCAGCGCTAAGCATTTCAGTCACCTTATTGATTTCAATAAGCTCAGTAAAATATTCTATTTAATGTAGCTGATTAATATTAGGAAAATAGCCAGTCATCCTATGGAACTGGAGTCACAGTGATCAGCACAGTAGGCTCCCATAATTAGAAATGACTAGTTATAATTTAGAAATAAGCAATGCTTCAGATAGGATGACCTCTTACAAACCATAAACATTTGACTGTTATAGTTCAATAAATTAATAAATGATGTGTCTGGAAGGGTTGCAGAGGATCACCCTCAAGAGAAGTTAAAAAGAATAGCACAGAGAGGACGAGACCTAGCTGCTGTGGAAGGAACAGCACGAGGTGAGAGCAGCTGCTCTGGACGCTCAGGTCCCTGGTTTCAACACCCAAGCAAGGCTGGGCATGTCCCAAAAGACGTGCCAGGAAGGCCACACAACACAACTCCCCTGTGTACCTTAAAGCAAAGAAACATTACAACACTGTGAGGCTTTACAGTTTATAAGACTGTCTTCCAGAAATAATTTTTTACATAAAAATGTGGTCCGATATCTCTATACAATGACACACATATTTTTTTGCTAGGGGAGGAAGAGAGGAATCAGATATTTTCCTTCCTCTAGATCTTTCTCCTTAAGAACCAAGTAAGCAACGTAAGAGTCCTCCTGACTCACCACTCACCTTCACTTGCATCCCTCTTAACGCTGTTTTTATAATGCTTTTTCCTATATAAAACAATGTCTAGTCACTTACTGTATAGTGTTACATATTCAAAACATACACATATGTCCTGGTTTCGTCTGGTTAATTTTCTTACTAGCAGCTGGTATAGTGCTGCATTTTGGATTTAGGATGAGAATAATGTTGACAACACTCTAACATTTCAGTTGTTGCTAAGCAGTCAAGGCCTTTTCAGCTTCTTCTACTGGCCTGCCAACAAGAAGGCAGGAGGCACCCGAGAAGGTGGGAGGTGACACAAGTGGGACAGGTGACCCCAACTGACCAAAGGGATATTCCATGCCATATGACATCATGCTCAGCTTATAAAGCTGGGGGAAGGAGGAGGAAGGGGGGCACGGTTGGAGTTATGGCGTTTGTCTTCCCCGGTAACGGTTATGTGTGAGGGAGCCCTGCTTTCCTGGAGATGGCTGAACACCTACCTGTCCATGGGAAGCAGTGAATTAATTCCTTCTTATGTTTTACCTATTAAACTGTCTTTATCTCAACCCACAAGTTTTCTCACTTTTACTTTTCTGATTCTCTCCCCTGTCCCACCAGGGGGTAGCAAGCAAGTGCTTGTGTGCAGATGAGAATACAGCTCACAACATTTCCAGTTTCAATTTAACTTTTTGTTTTAGGACAGGAACTTCATGACTTACTATGTTTGAGCTTTTAAGCTGAGATACAGCTGCACAAATTCCCTGTGTATCTTACAAAACAGAGTGTTACCATCTAGCATGAAAAGTCACAGAAGGTTTGCTACTATAAGCGTACAGCAGATAAAAACAAGTACCACATCAGGACCCTCTCTGTACATTGACACAGCAGAGTTTTCATTCAGTGCAATGGCTACTTTAAAGGTAACGAAGAAGAAAGTATTACTCAGTGATCTCTAACTTGCATTTCCTATGCATTGAACTTACCCAGTTTCAATAGAAAAAGTGTGCTGTTCATCATTTATGCATCTGAAGCATTTTTCTCTATAAAGCTGGCATTCTGCCTGCTTAGAGATTGCCTGCTAAACTGCCCATCTTGGCTTGCATTATGAAAAACAGGAACGGGCATGCTTTTATGAGGCACAGAGCCAAACTGAGTAATACCTTACAATTTATATAATTACACAAAATACAAACTTGCTGAGATGCACATAATAAGAAAAGTAAATTTATTTCTATTTTTAAAAATCTTTCTCACCAGAAGTGGCTACATACAGTATTTGATTTCATGAAAATAGATCAGCATCTATTATTTTCTAATACAAAGAGTATTCCATAACAAACTCAGGACAAGTACATTGTACTCTTAATTCTTTAAATGCAGGTATTTTAAAAAAAATTATTGAAACAAACTGACACTGGGGCCAAAAAGAAGTAAAGTAAGAATACAGGTGTTTAGCATTCATTATCATCATGCAATCAAAAGGGTACCCCAGAAATCTTCTCATTGAGAAATTTTTTTTTTTAAATACAAGGTTTCACTATTTTTCCCTTATCAGTTAACACTAAACACTAAATATTTACTTAATGCTTATAAAATGCAAAGCACTAACTTTAGTGTTATCAGCCACTGTCATATTCCTCATTAAATATCCATAACAGCATGAGGCTGTTAACACCACTACTTGCCAGTCGAAACAATCAGTAATTCCAGTTCTTCTAATACAGTGAGTAGGACTAGGGAACTGATCGTTCACCTGTACTCAGCACTTGTGAGGCCCCACCTCGAGTACTGTGTCCACTTTTGGGCCCCTCACCACAAAAAAGACATTGAGGTGCTGGAGCGGGTCCAGAGAAGGGCAACGAAGCTGGTGAGGGGTCTGGAGAACAAGTCTTATGAGGTGCAGCTGGGAGAGCTGGGAGAGCTGAGAGCCTGGAGAAAAGGAGGCTAGGGGGAGACCTTATCACTTTCTACAGCCATCTTGAAGAAGGTTGTAGAGAGGTGGGGGTCAGTCTCTTCTCCCAAGTAACAGGCAATAGAACAAGAGGAAACTGCCTCAACTTGCACCAGGGGAGGTTTAGACTGGATATTAGGAAACATTTTTACACTGAAAGGGTTATTAAGCATTGGAACAGGCTGCCCAGGGAAGTGGTTGAGGCACCATCCCTGGAGGTATTTAAAAGATGGGTAGACATAGTGCTCAGAGATACGGTTTAGTAATGGCTTTTGTCAGAGTTAGGTTGATGGTTGGACTAGATGATCTGGAAGGTCCCTTCCAACCTAGGTGACTCTATGATTCTGTGACTTGAGTACAAGGGCTAAAGAAAAGCAAAGAGCTGTGAAAGAATACAAGTGTCTTCAAAACATGCATTTAAGTCTGCAATACCATACCACATCAACACAGAAAACCTCAGTTTCCAGAAACCTGTGCCCCTCGTAGTGCAAGTAATACAGGGGGAAAGACCGAGCCCTGCAAAAGGTCAACCTCCAATACCCACATACAGATTATGGGAAAAAGAAGGTTAGTTTTTCCTTATACAGCAAATCACCCCATATCACCTGCATTTCCAGTGATATGGATATAGCAACTCAGTGACATTCATATCCTGATTCCCCGTAATAACAAAAGCACATTTCCTTTTTTAAGGGTCAATGGGGTTTTTTTTCCAATTTTGTACTTCACCAAAACACTTCAGGATGTGGCATCTACTATGATGGCAGAAATTTATCTCAGAAAATGCAAGTTTGACTTCAGATTAAATCTTCTCAAAAGTAACTTGGAAACTATCATTTATTTATAATTGAAGTTGATCTATAATGCATGTGCAATGATCTTCATGGGTTTTGCAGGGCTGTTATCTAGAGTTATTCCTCTTGACTCACACACAAATTATTCTAACATGAGTATCTTGGTTATTTCACAGTATCTGCATTTTACCTGCATCCTGTTTTCCTTTGTTTGTTTTTTGTTTGTTTGGTTTGGTTTGTGTTGTTTTTTTTTTTAAATGAGAGTAGAGCTCGTAAAACCATCGTTCCCTCAGTTTTATTTTTCTCCAGCTTCATATATTAAACAGATAGTAACTGCTTTAGAAATCTAACAGGCTCCATTGTGTTTTGCTGAAGTTCTAAGAGTCAAAAGATTTCCATTATTTTACATCCCCTGCTCCTCCAACATCTAGAACTTCTAAAACATCACAGCAGACTCTAGACAAATGCAGCTCACCCTCGTGTTCACATCTACTGACATGACTGTGGTTCAACCATCATCTATACATGAATACACACACAGATGAACACATGTATAAGGTGATACTCTCTGAGTCCATATACAGTACCTCCTGCCCCCCTTTTAGTTTTGAAGAAAGCAGGCTCTTACACATATGAAAATGCAATCCAGTCAGTTCAAGCTGCTCGGAAATCCACTGTAAACACAAAATCTATCACTTCCAACTTTGCATTAAAAAGCAAAGATAAAAATCAAAGGACAAGAGACTACACTGGTTCCATTGTTTCTTATCTTCCATGATTCTTTATTAAACTCCATGTTTTTATGATAATCAGCTTTACAGCATTATTCCCCTTGAGTCAACTGGTTTACTGCCATGGAACCATTGTGTAATTGGCCTAAAACATACAAGTTACAAGTCCCTGTAATTGGACTCTACTTTCTTATCCCCTCCTTATCAGAGCAAACATCTCTCTTCCAAACAGACATTTCAGAAAAATATTGAGGTAAGCAGTAAATCCATCGCATGTGACTGAGGAAGAGGCAAGTACAACCCAAAAGATGCATGTACAGAACATAAACCACATGCTGTTGAAGCTGGAAAGTAAGAAGCAGGGATGTAAGATGCAATTATCACAGGGTAGTAATAAACCATTTCCATTTGTCTCATGATTTCCAGCTGATAAATTTGGGAAAGTGTCAAAGCGTTAAGGATGTACTAACAATACCCTGTATTAGGCCTAAGTGCATTCAGCTGCATACTCACTCCTGACTGAAGTCAGTGTCAGAATATCCAAAATACATCTCTACCAATGAACAGGCTGCTCATTCCATATAAACCAACAACATTAAAATCACAATTTCCAAACCTTTTTTTGTACTTTAAAAAAAAAAAAATATGTATGTAACAGTTAGCATTTGTCAATAATAAAAATTATTATGATAATTACAAAAACTAAGTTAATCAGCCAATTTAAATAATTTACCTTAAATACATAAATATTCTTCTTTTCAAACTATTAACTTTTTGCATTCTGGGAAGCAGTAATCCATCAAACAAAGCACACAAAGATATCACTGGAGGGGAAAAAAAATAATAATAAAAAAAAGAGTACCACTGAATGGATTTATTCAAAACAGCTGTCTCCTGCTTAAAAAGAATGAGGGAAGATACAAGCACAAGTTTCGCTTTTATATCTAGAATAGCCAGACCAGCAACTCACAGGAATGCACTAAGTTTGATGCAGTCCATGCTGAGATGCAATGCCATGGTAAGGTCACAGTTCAAGCAGGGACAGTATAGCATATGCCAACACCTGAACTTCTGCCAGTACTGAAATAGCAGTTATGACTAAAAATCTCATCCAGTTTTGGCCAGAGTAGAACTTAACAACTAAACTGGATTTAGAAGTTTAAGGGAAAATTATAGCTTGTTTTTAAAAAAGTAGTATTTTAAAAATCACTTAATCCAAGCTCGTATTTGAATTTTCAAATCAGATTTTAGCTCTTAAATGGCAGGTATCTGTAATTTTCTGGTTCTTCTTTCACATATCCCAGCATTCATAAACATGCAGGTTCTTGGAGGTCTTGATAGTTCCAGAAAAGATCCAAACAATCTCCAAAAACTCAACGCTGGCCTGGCACTGGAGCCAATCCAATAAATTTCTCCAAAAGCCCAGTGCACTAGAAAGTACACTGCTAACACGCCACATGGTTATACTTACAGATAGTTTGGGTCCAGCAGAATAACAGGAAAGGCATTTGCACTTCACTGAACTAAGTTAATAGATCTGTTTTGCATTCTGTACGCCCAGCTTGCAACTTGGCTAGTGAGCAGCACCCTAATCAGAAGACAGTGTATACATGTACAGATCAAAATAAAAAAGCCCAAAACTAACAAGAAGAAATCAGAGGGAAAGATTAAAAGTGAGATATGGCTTGCTGCTTTTAAAATCTAAGAGAAAAATTCAAGTACAGTTAATTGACATGATTATCCTGGTCACGTACAACCACCATATATGGTATCTCTTGTGGGATCCTCAGTAGCACAAGCTGTGAGGACACTTGAGGAGAAAAGTTAAAAAACAAACCTTCCAGGTAAGCAGAGAGGACCTTGACTTAGATGGCAACCACAGACAAAGTCCAGCCATGGGCCTGACACAAATTTCCTTTATAATTTCCTCCAAAGTGAGGATGAAATATTAGAAACTTATGTGGCATATTCTTTGATATACAGTCAGTAAGACAGTGAGTGGAGAATTGCTGTGCCTACTCCCACAAACTTACACAAACGTGGAACATGTGGCAGATTTTTGCACTATGGCCATTTCACACAGGTGGAAACAATCAGCTGCCATGCACTATTGCTCTTTAAAGGGTAGGTCAATAGCGTAAATGTGATTTGTCAGTTATTGGGAGGTGGAAGGTGGGCAAGTGATACAGAAGCCTTTTGTTTGCATTTTATGAGGGAAAAAAAAAATAAAAATTCACATAACAAAACAAGTCCTCCTACCTGGACTGTCTCACAGTAGCAGCTAGCAAGGCATGGTCAAGTGTCAAGTGATCAAGTGCAGTTGAAAAACAACTGTGTGCTGGACCCAATGCGGCAACTTAGTCGCCACAGGAAGGAAGTCCTGACTTTCTCTTCAAGTTCTGAATCTGACTTCTCAAAGTACTACACGAAAACAGGTAAAGTGTCCAGAATAGAAAAGACTAGATTTTTCATATACCTATAAAAATACTGAAAATTCAGTGCAGAATTATTTGTCAGATTTATTTATAAACCTTCTCTTCTTGCACAAACAAGCACTTCATTTCTGTGGTGCTGCTAATAATAACTTTCTGGTTGTAACGTTATTTGGAAAAAAAATATTTTAAAAACTGCTGTGTGTTTAATGGTAGGCAAAAAACACCCTGAAGTAAAAATATACTTAATATAATAAAATCTACACAACAACCTTTTAGTCTGATGATAAATATGTTTTTTAGGTTCCTTCCCAAAAGTGTAAGCCCAAACGTTAGACAAAAATGGAGATTTAAATCATTAGCAGCTTCATCTCCACCTACAAAGATCACAGACCACAATGAAGTTTACTGGGCAAAGATGGACAGGCAAAATGCCATTTTAACTTATTCAAATTCAAGGCTTTCGGATTTATAAGTCTCAATGGTATTGCTGCTATGACTAATTCATCATGCCAATTATTTAATTCTCATTATTTCTTTAAAGAAAGTTCCCACTATCTTCTTTCAAAGGACCAAGTTTCAACAAAGTTGGTTTTGTTTTTTTTTGTTTGGTTGGTTTTTTTCTATTCTAGGTGCCAGCTGGCCAGAACTTGGTACAGATGCTGAGTATTTTGTTGCTCTTCAGGAGGGATATGTTTCCTCAGCCAATAGCCTTGATGTACACGCACAGCAATATAAATCTTGGTACACACACCTGTCACACTACAGGCTTGATCCACAATCCAATTTCTCATGATGATAAAGAGGAAAGTCTGTTCTGCAGGGGGTTCAGCAGTTTTTCTATAGCTGGACCACCAGGATTCGGCTTTTAAAGAAAAAGATCACACACACGACTGTATCACTGCATTTCTGTTTGAAGATTTCTTCTTACCTTTAATATCATGATGACAACATCTTTGAGTGGAATTGGAGGAAACTCAAATTCCTGATTATAAGGACCAGGAAATTATTGTTATGGGTGGATGTAGTCTTGAAATAGCCAAAATCTTAAAATTAAAACCAATGATGTCTATTGTAAGAGTTTAAAACAGCTGTAGAACGCTGTATTCTTGATGGCTCATTTCAGGAGCCACAGACAGATCATCTAGCATCTCAACTGCTGAGATGATGCAGTCTTTTGGACTCACAATCCAAAACCATTTGTTTAAACAAGAATTAGTTTAATTCACTATGTTTCTTTATAAGATGGCAAGGCTTTTGATCCCATAATACAAGAAATCTGAATGTGCAAGGAACACAGACTTGTAGCTAACTCATTTGTATACCTTTACACCTTACATAAAAAAAGACTTGTTTCATTATAGGTAACGACCAAAAGAACATATGGAACAAAGACCTACCAGTGTTAAAAATATTAAAGAAATCCATACAACAAATTCTACACTAACCTCTTTTCCTGTAAACACACTCATCTTTCTTTGACCTTTCTTCCACGGACAAAACTGCATCATAACAGCCATAAGTGTTACAAAGAAACTAAAAACACAAAAGATTTATCAAGTCATCTAACCTCACCTCTGATTAGAACAATATTGCACTGGCTCTCAGACAATGGGGTACATTTCCAGTTAGATTGGCTTATGAATATGAACTTCATAAAAGTCTTGTACAAGAGGTAGCTATTCTAATAAAAGCTGAGGAAATAAATAATTCCCTTCATTGCACTGAAAAAAATACTGTTTATTTTATAACCTGATTAGACCTCTGTGAGGAAAACAAACTCTATCCTTAATGTAATCACGGGCTTATATCAGCATCTTATTGAAATAGAGTTTAATATGTTAAGTGATTTAAAGTACATTTATTTCTAAAAATGCTACTTTTTTATTATTATAAGTAAATGTATGCCATCAGTATAAAAAAAATAATTAATATTAGAGTGCAGTCTTGGTTTTCCCTCCACGCATCTAACTACCATTTCTAAGTATAGTAAATGGGCAAGGCAGTCACCTTCTCATTTTGTTCTCCTTGGGTCTTTCACCAGCAACAAGGAACAGAAAAAAAAATTAAAACCAGTTTGTAAGGACTGCATGAAAAGTGCAAATGTACAAAAATCAACACAGGAACTCCAAAAAATGCACTACTATCTTAATCTCAAAAGAATTCATCCAGCCTCCAGTACCTTCTCAGGACAACAGTATTATCACATACACATAAAAAAGCAGGAGAGAAGGAGACAAAGATACAAAGTGACTTTTTTCTCCTCAACGCCCACACACACACCCTTAGCCTTTCTTAGCCTTTGGGCATCTTCTGGCTGCACATCCTCCAGACTCTTCTATGATATATCCACTTATTCAATCATCCCAAGAGGCTGCTCTGGAAGCTAAGAAACTACGAGAACGCAGAAGCACTGTTGCCTCCTATCCCCTCAAAGACAATCCCAAATTCAGGTTAGGAGCTATGGTGGTATAAAAAATTTCAGTAGACAGCAGCCAAGGGAACTTCATATTCCCTTTGCACTGATAGGTAAAGGAAAAGGGATTTAGTCAAACTCTTAAATCTTTAAATGCTAAAAATGCTCCATACGTCAATACTGCTGTCTCTAAGAAGTTAGTGAATGCCCCACAGGGTCAGGCCAATGGTCTGCCTAGCCCAGTGCTGCGTCACCAACAGAGCAGCAAGAGATGCATCTCAGGAATACCACAGGCCTGGACAATTTCTGTAGCCTATTCCCTCCTATTCCTCCAGCATCCAAAGCTCTTGAATTAGAGACGTTGGAGGGCAGTATGGAGGGCAGCTGTCTGTCTCCACTACCTCCTGTGGCAGCAACTGCCAGGAGTTCACCACAGTCTGGAGCTCCATCGAGTTTCAAGTTTCTCTCAGTTCTTGTATTGCGGGAATTGGTGAACAACAGTTCCCTGCTTCCCATACTGTTATTCCCTAAAACTCAGTCAGCTGTCCCCCCCCTGCACAGTCTGTTCCTCTCCACCATGAAGAGTCCATGACCTTTTTACTCCCTCCTCCTACTGCATTTATCCATTTCTTACTGAGTAGTCACCCATCCCTACTCTCAAAAGGCTCCAGGGAAAGGGGCTCAGTTATTTGCTGCAGCGTAGCCCACTTGGAAAAATTTCAAAAGGAAAAAAAATTTCAAACATCTGTAAGAGAAGAAAGGAAGTCCATCTCACAGCTGCCTGACTTACACCTCACGCACTGGACAAAAGCTAATATATGAAACAAAAAGCTTATAACAACATTAGCTTGAATACAGACATGGTAATATCATCCACTAATATTCAATAACATCAAACATTTTTCTGGTTTTAAAAGCACTTTTATTTAATTAGGAGTTCTCGGAAATACACCCATGTTTTCATGATCATTGATAATAACCCTCTGATACTAGATGATTACCTATCTTAGTCCTGTACACAAAAGCAGTCAGATATGGTTTGTTGTCTTTCCCAGAATTAAACAGATACAAAGAAACAGAATTCAAACCTAATTTTTAAGACCTTTAGTGCCTTGCATAGGTCAGAGCCAATTTAATCTTTTTTTTTCCCCCCCGGGCACTTTTCTTGGAACCATTCCATGCTAAGGTGCAGCACTTCTTTGTACACACCTCTGTTCATATATGGAAATACTACTTATCACCATGAAATCATATAATGCTCCAATTACTCCTACTTTTTCACAGCAAAGGGTCTAAATAAATTCATTACACTTATATGCTTTTGAATCCCACTTATGCCAAACAGTTCTCAAAAAAATATTTCCTCTTTATTGTTTCCCCTATACAAAAATGTTCTTCACAATCACTGTTATGAACAGAATGAAATATTTCTTCAGGAGAAAAACAAAAACTAAAACCAGCTGAAATTTGGATGCTATTTTTCAGTGTTTTCTTACAATCAACACCGTTTTACCAAGTGAACAAATAAGGTACGCTACAAGTTAGCAAAAGAAATCATCATAGCAATTTAGCACTGATTGGAAAAATATTAATAGCCTCAAGCAAATCAGTCATTAACTGCTACTGATTTGGAGGCTGATATAGCATTAATAATTCAATAAAAACCACTTTGAGCAATAAAAGCTTAGGGTTATTTATTTAACCAATTAGATCCTTTTTGGCAGCATCCCTCCTTTTGAATAAACCATGCATGTTCTTCAATTAATCATGAGAATTGAAAACTACAAATCTGCAGTCTCTCCCTTCCAGTTAGAGATATACATTGCACAAGAAGCCCAAAAGATTGCGGGAGAAAATAAGCATAATTTACATTCTCTCTCAGTGGACAAAAGAGAACTGGCACTTGAAGATGGGCTAATTAGCAAAGCTTGGCTACTGGTGCTTAACAATCTGTTCCTTATGCACCACTTTCCGAATCCACGGAGAGACAGGTACAAATTGCACCTATAAAAAGTTATAATCCATTAGCATGCATATGAGGTGCATTTTGCTACCACTAATGTTCAACAGTCCCCTCTAATCGGCAAGAGAGGCAGAAAGATGCAAATGTATAACTAGAACACCATACTGAATTACCATGCATGTCATTTATTAACAGCTTTATTTTATTCAGAAACCTCCGTGTGACAAGCCATTACCACCCCGGCAATCTAAAGTCATGGGGTTGGGTTTTTTCCAATGTTCTCAATGCTTCAGTTATGGTCTTTCTCTCTCCAGGGAATCGGTACGCATCTCACGGTCCATATAAACTACTTAATTCTCTACCATAAATTCTAAATTCCTTACAATACAGTCCAACTCAAATTCCCTGTTTTGGATTTCTTCTTCAGTGAGCCAAACAAACTGAACTCTCTGGAGCGCACCCACAACTGGCCTTACAAGCTGAATACTCAATTTTCTCTTACTCCTTTCATGAAATGTATTCAGATTGGCTCTGCCTATTCGGACAAAAGCCAAAATTAGCCATTATAAAGCAAACAATCTGCTTCTATCTGATAACTGAACTGGCCTTAGCAAATGGATGAAAGGGAAATATAAAAGATGAGGGAACCCAGCCCAGTCATGGCCCTCACTTCCACAACTCATAATGAAGTTGTGTCCTTATAATTAAGTCTTTTGATAGTTAAACTGGGATTTCATGTAAAAAACAGAAGGTGATGTTTATTTACTTTTCATGTTAGTCATCTCAGCAGTAATGCTTCATGTTTTGAAAAACAATCTTTGTAATGATCATTTAAAAAAAAAAAAATTCACCTTCATTACACAGACCGGAATCTGTCACTTTTGAGAGAAATCAATGAATGCAAAAGCAGAACAGATATATAGATATAGATATAGAAACGCACAGACAAAATTACAACAGTAAACTACCAAAAAAACCCCAAAACAACACAACATAAACCACCAAAGAAAACCACATCCTTCCCCTCAGCTTTTCCAGAGTAAACTAAAAATCCCACCCCAAAACTATTTAATTTTATCTTAATCCAGTAAAATACCTAATTCTAGTGCAGGGGGTGTGGTGTTTGTTCATTTTAAACTGTCAATACATCATTGCTCTGTAGTGCTTTGGGGTGGGGTTTTGTTTTTTCTTGGTTTTAAGTAAACATTGTTTAAGGCATGATTGTGTCACTGGCTAACCCAGCATTTTCAAGGACGTATGTTTATACCACATACATATGTAATCATCTAGCCACATATCCCCATTTTCTGAGGGGAAGTATTTGGGCAACTAGCATGAACAAAGGACACTTTTGTCTCTGCACCTGAAAAAAACCCAAACTTCTAAGCATTTACTTCTATACACAGAAGCAAGCAGCTTTAGTCAAAGGAATGCTTCCCCAGCTTAATGAACATCTCATTTTTTTAAAAAATTCTCCTCCTGTTTTAAATTCATCTGCTGGTTTTATTAACTATTAAATTACCCCTCAGTGTAAAGTTTTGGTATTAAGTCAGACCAGTAACAGTTGTGGGTTTGTTTTTTTTAATGAATCCCCTGTGCTAGAAGAGCAAGGAAATGCTTCCAATCTCATATTTATTAAAAAAAAAAAGGCTTGGTACTATATGAACCTATATAGTAATTCCTAGCATCTCAGAACAACAGACCCATACATATTCCACACCTAAAATTACTCTTTTCTAATAAGGCTTCTAGAAGATACAGGGTGTAAGTGTGAATTCTGGAGTGAGGAGTTTTAAAAAAAATAAAACAAAAATCAACAGATTCATACTAGTGAACCCACACTGGGAGCACAACAGACTTGCACTTTGACCACGCTGAAATGTCAGCAAAGGACTGAAATGCAGCAAATATTTAACAAGTCACAGCAATAATATTGTCATTATTAATTATTGTTCAGGCATCCAGAAAGTACATTGTATGGTTCCAATACAAAATCCCTGACCATAACAGAAGACAGTAACTTTGACCTGAGACAAAAAGCAATATACACAAAAAACATGGAGGGCTGAATAAATAGCACCACACTGACATACACATCAAAGCACACATCTGTTTTAGGGGATACTTTTGACTTTTTAAACTCTTCTCCTCAACTCTCACGAGGAAGGCAGTGTGGTACTGCCTCCAGAATTGAGCTTCAGCATCTGTTCTGCTAAATGATGATGATTCTGTCCCACTGTTTATCAACGATGCCCAGACTAAGAGCGCATAACTCCTGTGAATATGTAACTGAAGCTTTCAAGCCACCAATACCAGGCATCAACCATTCATTTCCAAACAACTCATCTCCCTTCCCACTCCTAATTTTTGTCAGTGTTGTCCTCTTCCTGTCACAGTTGCTCCCCACCACCCACTACCTCCTGTTCTGCAGGGACCCTATTACTACATGTTGTAAGCACCTGCAGTACAATAGACATAAAGGGTTTTCTTCCTCCTCCTTTCCTTTAGCCATGTAAATAGAAGGGGAACAGTGAAATATATACTAATACAATACTAATTAATCTCGATGGGATCCTAGATTTGAAGCCATTCCTTTTTCTTATTGCCAGACAAAAAGAATTACATCAAACAAGCGGTAAAAAACATGATTGATATGAGAGTACAGACCTGGAAATTTGACTGATATGGGAGTACAGACCTGGAAATTAGACTGTCCACAGAGGAAGCAAACATTTAAGGGCAAAATTAACTTTAACTGAAGAAACATGACAGCTTTCACCCCAGGATTCTGAAAGAATTGGCCCATGAAGCCAATGGTGGGACAGCAAAGAGTTTTAACAACCAATCTATCAAGACAAACAAAAATACTTGAGTGGAAAACAAGGCACCCGGAAACTGACTTTTCCACTTTTACGGTACTAGGACTTTGTTGAGCACGTGAGCTCAGAATTGGTAAAATGAAGCTAAGTTATCATATTATCACTTTGAGTGATTGTAGCACCTTGCACTTCCAGTCAGATGCTAAGCTCTACAGTTGCAAAAGGATTTTCCAAAATTATATTTCAAGTAATCATCCGCCAGTGTCCCTAAATTTTCAAATGTTTGAAAAAACTTCTGATGAGCCTGTGCATGCATAAATCATTAAGCAGCTCCAATTTCTAACTTTGCACTTGCATTTGACAAGCTTTGGAAAAGCTTTGTTTTCCCACCTCAATATGCAGCAATTTGATTATTCCAAAGAATGTCAAAGCATGCAGACATCTGAACAAGTCATTAACAATTTAACAAACGTGCAAACATATTCTGAAGACTAACGGATCAAAACAATGTGATCAACTAAATTATTACGCTTGCAGGATATCCAAGTAATTTCTTACTTCAATTAATCCAATATATTTAAATAATCGACTTAAATCAATAAACATAAAATATTTTGTCTTCATTTTAGCATCCTGCAGTTCACTGGAACATAACAAGCACTAATTAATCACATAAATAGAATGAAAATCACCCGTATGAATGCTAGAATAATTCACTGTGCTTATAATTTGAGTTATAACATTTTTCATAGGACGTGCATTAGCTTCCAGCCTCAACACTAAATATTTAAACTTGAAAAATTTGAACTTCATGCCCCTGAAAAATTAACTTGACAAACAGAGAAGGCTTTCACAGTAAATGTTCACACTGACCAATAAACTTCAAACAAATCACAATCTTGGTGTCAAAAGTGTTGTCGTAAAAAAATCCATCACACTTGAAACAGTGTTCTTTAAAAAATAAGAACTAATTTTTTGTTTGTTTTTTTTTTCTTTAACTAGACTCTAACCATTTAAACATGCAGTATTCTTTGAGTACACAAAAAACAAATCATTTTCAGAGGTCTGTATTACCAGAATTACTTTACAATTTAGTCACCCATATATCATTTTATATGAAGTAAGAATAGTGACTCTTACTCTAGGCAATTTTTATGGCCCTGACACCACGATCCAGTGATGAAAGATAAAAACAGTCTGGCCAGTGGGCAAACAAAGAAAAGCATTGCCACTGCAGCATTGCGCTCTCCTTCCAAAACTGAACCCCCTCCAAAGCAGATCTCAGTTGAGCTTCTGTTCATGCTAATGGCAATCTAGATTGATGGATGTAGAAAGAAGGAAAGCATCTATCTAAGTACCTGTGCATAATTCACACTGCAACAACAAGAAAATATCTGCCTGTCCCCTTTGATTAAAGTGCAATGCAAACCTTATATTCAGTTCTAAAATAATCATGTGCTTATAACAGAGTAGCACATTGTAGTGACAACTGGAATGAATATGCTTTCAGGCCAAATACATGCAACCAAAAGATAACATCTAGGCACGCACGCCGCCTGATAGTGACAAGCAG
Source organism: Dromas ardeola (assembly GCA_013398915.1). Lineage (NCBI taxonomy): Eukaryota > Metazoa > Chordata > Aves > Charadriiformes > Dromadidae > Dromas > Dromas ardeola. Next base: position 95,335 of record VYZM01006855.1, read on the forward strand.
ACTTTAATGTCCTAACCCAGCATTATCTCTGCAAGAAAAACAGGATCAACCCTTTTAACTACATTTGTGAAGTCTCCTGGTCTTCCAGAAGGCGTATTTAGAAAGTCAGAATGTAGAATTTAGTGGAAAGACATTTAACAAGTGCATGCAATGTCTTCAGAAGCAGCTCAGCACCACCGTGCAAGGTAAACACTATACAAAAATCACTGCCATCTCTAGCAACACAGGTCAAACGAGACTCAAATCTCATCCACGGAGATCCTCCAGGTGTAAAATTTCCTAACTGGAGAACGCTCACCTCACATGCAGAGATGGAGGGACGGATGCCCTTGGGAGGCAAGCCCCGCTGGCCCTGGCAGGGCCTGTGGAAGCAGCCCTTGCTGCCCGCAGGAACGCTCCCATTCTGAGCTGCCACCAGCCGGGACAAGGCCCTCTGGCCTGCTCAGGCGCCATCACTCACAACGCCGTGAGGTCAGTCAGATCAGGGACTAATCCAGCCAAAACCTACTCCTCCTCTTTCTGCTTCTGCTCTTCCCTGGTTCTGGAGACAAATAAAAAAGCCAGCCGGGACAGCGAGTTCAAGTGAATTACCAACAGCAGCACAGTAATCACCTCAGGCAGCGCAAGAGAAGGCCGGGGCCAGGCCGGGGCTGCCCCGTGCCGGCCCCAGCCGGTTCCAGGCGGCTCCAAGGGCCCCAGCGCAGGGCACAGCTGAGCCCCTCAGCCACGGGCGGGCGCCGCGGGGAAGGGAAAGCCGGGGGCAGAATGGGCGAAACGCTGCCCGGCAGCCAGGGCTGAGGGAAACCGGGTGAGAAACAGCCCTGCGAGCCCCGAGGGGAGAGCGGGAGGAGGGGAGCAGGGGCTCCGGGCGCCCCCGGGAGAGACCCCGCTGGGGCAAGAGGGAGCGGCTGGGGGGGCACCTGGCAGCCAGCCGAGGTCAACTCACCACACACCCATCGGGAACACCCTTAGACCAGGTGAAACCAACGCTGAAAGCACACTTGTGACACTCTCAAATGTTGCTGCGCACCCTCATGTTCCACCATCCATATTTAGTGCAAAGGCAGACACACAGGTGCAGCGTCAAATTATCGAACAAGAACATAATTTCAGGTTTCTGCGTTGATTTAAGCTCTCAGAGTTTTGGCTAATGATGTTGCAAATGGTGCTGGCTTTTAAAGGAGAAATCCAAATGTTAAACACTTTTAAAGAAAATAAACACCCCTTGTTCTTTCCAGAAATAGTGTGGCTATAAAAGGGCAAAAATAAGTCAGAGATTTGAGGTCCCACATAACATCTGCAACTATTTTAAACTCGTTAGATATCAAACAAATAGGCCCTTTCTTTGCAGCCTATCTTCCATATTTTCAGAATAATATTTTATTTTAAAATACTTGGGTTTTTTTAATCAAACAACAGTATTTTTTCCTTCTTCCCCTAAGAGTTCATACCCTACCATTATCAATATCCAGCATCCAGTATCATAATTACTATCAATTTCAAATGAAATAAGGCTTTGATTTCAATAAAAGACTCCTATTTCTGTTACAGGCAACCGTGCCCTCTGACAAATCAGCTGTCCCAAAAGGATTCACAACCAAACTAGTAAGCAACTCCTGGAAGGCTCCTAGAAGCCTTTTCCAGTTATCCACTATGAAGTGATAGTACTTAGCTACCAAAAAAAATTTGGGGAATTGTTAATATGCTGTTGAGCCTCTTCACTGCAAGGAACATCTGCTGCCCAGTGCAGGAAGGGAGACTGAAAATGCTGAGACCCACCCACCATTTCTGACACAAGAGGGTAAGCTAAAATTCCCCCATCAGAAAGAACAGTTGAGTTTAGTCCTATCTGTATCTTCAGCCAGGTATTTCAGTGGCACTATCTTTTTAACTAAATTGACTTTTGCTAGCCTGAGTCATCACCATCTGAGTTAATAACAGTTTTCTTTAGTTTCTCCATTACTCAGGAAAGTATTTCCATTAGTAAAGGAGACTTCATGGAGAAAGGTATTGAGTAACCGGCAATACGGTTTGAAAAATGTTATACTATCATTTACATGTCCAAACTAATTAAATTAACTCCTTAAAGAAGCAGTTTGTCCATAATAAGGGGGAAATTAAGCACTTTAGCTATCATCACTTGAATGCTACAGAACCCCAAAGTGGGTAAAATATATATACTGTATATGTAAGCAGTTGGAATGATTCACTATGGAGAATGCAACAGCTGATGAGGTTTTAAAATAGGGAACAGGGGAAAAACCAAACGCCTGCATAAAGCTTACAAGTTAGAAAAGGGCGAGCTGGGCAGTTCATATTAATTGCAATAATTTCACTATTTAAATGCTTAATCCTAATGTATATGCTGTCACAAAAGTCTATAGGAAAAATCACTGACTTAAGTGAGGTCAGAAAATAAGGGGCAAAGAAAAACGGAGGGCAAAGAAAAGATACTACCAGTCATGTTTTTCCCCTGCACTTCTTGACTCATCAAGTGTAATAATTCTGTTCTGTCCCTAGGACTGCATTCGGTTGGACTGCGTAGCTGCAACTGCTACTGCATACTGGTCATACCAGTGTGCTGGGGTTTGAAGAATAAAACTGTGTCAAATTTAAATGCAAGATGAGGAATGCAGTGGAGCACTGTGCCAATAAACTCTGCCGAGCAAATTATTTTGGGGTGCATGTTGCACAGCGGCAAGGGTATGGGCAAGGGAAGGGAGGCCAGCCCACTAAACCAGCCAAGATGGGAGAAGGTGGATCGGAAAACAGCAGCAGCTGTTTTGGAGAGGTGTCAGCAGCAAGAGCCAAGCCTACCTGAGACAAGCTTAGGAATCCCTGCTCTGACCAAATGCTTTCCCCCATAACAACATGCTCACGCTACCATGCTGAAACACAGCAAACTCAGGAAAAAACTCCTTGTCTGCACATAATTTGCCACAAGAGGGTATTGGTAGAGTAATGGCAGGGTTGTAACATAGGCATTCAGTAGTTATCTATTAATTTTATAAATGCAATATATAAGACAGGTTTTTTTAAAGTTATTAATTATTTTTATTTAATATACTATTTTCCTTTAATATGTATGATATTGAGAATCACAAGAATATTTTATTGGCTATTACTTACAAGTTTATTAAAAACCTGCCAGCACTTGCATTGAAGTTGCTTAGTAATTAGAAACTTTTCAATTGTTTCAATTAAATCCATTAGGATAGTACTAACAGTTTAGTACTTTAAGCAAGAAGGTGTCTAAAAAGTTACCATGTTACTAACGTTTTACTAAAATGTACTTTGCCAGAAAGCTCTGAGGGAAGAAAAATTAATTAGGGATGAGCAAACCAGGGCAGCTGCTACAGAGAAAACCGATTCCCTTCCCCCTGCCTTCAGCCCACTCCCCCACCCCCCTGCCACGAGCCTAGGTCCAAATGACTGTAAGATTTGAATTTAATTGAATAAAATAAATGAGTTTGCCACAACTATAAAATTATCATATAAAAATAGGTGCATTACATTTGAATATTCTAATATGTATTCATGGGGAAATTTATACAAATTAGTTTTGTATTGGTTTCAGTATTCTGCAATATTAAAAAGGGTTCCACTACTAAAAAAGATGCAGTAGAGGAACGGGAATGCACAGTTACTAAACATTTTAAACATATTTTCCTTTTAATTTGGTGATTGGTTCCCCAATGTTTTTTTGGGACAGATATATAAAAAAGTACTAACTTGTCTACACATAGCAAGACACATACTGAAGTTACCAAAAATATCTTCCTACTGTTTTCTAAATCATAATTTCTTATTAATTTATAGTCAGACTTGTTAGTCATTTCTTCTTGCAAGTACTAAGAAAACAACTCAAGACCTACTTGGTCTTTCATCATGGCCCGTATATTAACCATTCTGATTTATTTTAAAAGAGAGTTTTTACAGAGAATCCGAGTAGGATTTCCTCCGGGAGAGATACTGACCTTTGAAAGTATTATCCTACTAGTATCCTGTTTTTTACAAACACTAAACGAATTCGTGGCTTCACCGATAAAAGCCTACTATGTTTCAGGGTACTTTAGAAGCAGCACTCGCCTCTATGTAAGGATACAAAATTGTAAGTATATAAATGTCTCTTAAGAATAATCTCAACTTAATGCAATTTTTTTCTCCAGAACTCTTAGGCATCACAGCAAGTTATACAAAAATGAAATGTCACTGATTAGCAATCACTGACTGAAAGTAGAGAGTTCTCACACCAAAGCACAGAAATGTTTTTTTCCCCCACCAACTTATAACACTTTCTTTGATCTGGCAAAAGGTCTGTCTTAACCTTTTGCAAATATGTTAATATGTATCCTCTTCCAAAACCTAACCAAAAGGCCTATAATCTGCATTTTATAGATGACCTCTTCAGAGATTTATCTAATCCCCGTTCTTAACAGCTCTAAATCTTTAACAGAGAAAGTCAGGATCTGGATACTACGTTTGTTTGAGGCAACATGAGACAACAAAGTTAAACCTTGTGAAGCAAAAAAGCAAAGAACACAGAAATTGCCTTAAGAAGGAATATATCTGCTTTATCTTCCACTGGAAGCATCTACACACAAAACATGACTTATTCCAGGGAAGCTGAAAACACAATTCAGGAAGAATTATAAGTATCTTTAACAAGTACACTAACTGTGCTGAATTAGATCAAAACCATTAAACCATGAATGCATATCTTTTGCAAGTGAAGACAACACTTTTTACGCCAGCTTAATGGTTTTTGCTGCAGAACAATGTCGTATTTCGTAACAAGAATTATAAATTTCAGATCAGCTGTTCAAGGGTATGCATGCGTGGCAGTCATCTAGTTGTGATTTAATATAAATCAAGTTCAATATTGTTTATAAAGGTAGAAAAAAATATCATCAGTGTATGCCAGTTTTAAAGTCTTAAAAATATTTCAGAACTTTTGAAACAATAATTTCAAGCAAACTATCGTAACAACAACAGCTGGGCTGAAATTTAAGTGTAATTTTTTAAAAATGCATTTCTATTGCCATTAGTTATATTTAGGATAAATAAAAAGGTCCCTGCATTTCAAGCTATGAAGTTACGATGCCTGTAGCGCAGCTGTTTGCACAGGATCATTCACTGGCTCAGGCCAGGCATTCTGGCACTGATGTATTAATATTCAAACTCGGCAGATTACCATAAACAGAGGCTGTCGAAAAGGATGAGTGGGAGGGTGGGACTGTAAAGTATATAGAAAATGACATCTATCTTTAGGAGGTGGTTAGTTTAATTATCTATGAAGTTATTGATCCTGAGTGAGGAAGCAGCTGAGCAAGTGTTTTAGGGAATGCCATGAGCAGCCAGCTCGTGATTAAAAGAATACTCATGTCCTTAGAGGAAACTGGAAAGCAAATAATACTTTGGCGGTTGGGAAATATCCATTAAGCAGAATCAAAACAGAAACTTAAAATAATTGTGTCTACATGTGCCAAGTCTATGGTGGATTATTTCATACAGAAAATTCCACGACTTCAAATAGAAGTTTTTAGAACTATTTTCCTACTTTTCTCATTAAATTTCCTCAAAATGAGTAATGTTGAAAGATGTTCTTGTTTCTACATATAAGTATAGGGCAAACTACAAGTTTCTGGTCAAATAACTTTCCCATGAGCGACAGAGTGGGCACACAAGTATATTGTGTGCACCAGGAAAAGAGTAAGTGTTTATGTTCTGTGAAACAGAATACTAGTTTAGACCCAAAACATCACAATCTGGGAACCCAAACGTTTAACCCAATTCTATAAACAAGGACCTTCAATTTTTTTTTTTTTTTT
>VYZM01006855.1:101219-133878 GCA_013398915.1 Dromas ardeola
CTCTTTTAATCATTGGCTCAGTCCTCCTAATCTGACTTGTACCTTCACCACCTATGACCCTGGGTATAGTAAGGTTATTCCGAGCTCCTGCCAACATCACCTTTCTGGTCTCTTTACGTGAACATACACAAATAACAAGCAATAGAGAAATCACTTCAGTTTGAATTATAAACCAAATGCTGCCATTCCTCATTCCCTAAGTACCCATAAATTAAGCTGTATTCACAAGGTAAATGTAAGATATGGGATAAACAGAGTTCCTTATCTGCAACATGCTGCGGCCAAAGTCTCAGTAGTGTAGCAAAAGGCTTCACACTTATCCCCTTCAAACTGAGGGCAGGGCTTGTTTACACAGGGAAATGCCCACACGGTTCTGCAGCTATGGTTATTGTGGAACTTCTTGTAAATAGGTCAGGAAAAAAAAAAAAACACGCTCCTTCTCGTATACTGCTGCAAACCATTTGCCAGTGGAAACCCCTCGTCGACTTGATTAGGGCAGCATTTCACTGAATTTTCTTTTCAGAGTTCATCTATGCTGCAGACATCCCAATTTAGCTCTACATTGGTTAGCATAGGTATCAATAGCAGGGCAGGCATGAACCTGATCACATCCCTACAAATCTAAACTAGGGGTGAAGCTCAAGTCACCAATGTTTCCAACCTATCAGCCCCTGAAATAGATCTATGAAAACTAGCCTGGGAATATCTGTGTGCATGTCAGTCACACGTACCCGCTACAGTGTGGTCCTACCCAAGACTTTGTACCTACAGAACTTGTATTTGGCACCTCAGCATGACCCACTATTACTGAACTATTGCTAAAGCTCTTACTGAGAAGCATCTTTACAACTATTTTGATTTTATTAACAAGCGCTTAACCGCTAGTGTGCAAATATTATGATTAGAGAAGATGAAAATTAAACATATTAAGACAGAATAATTTATGACATAAAGGAGCTATGCCACAGATCTTGAGACAGCAGTAACACAACTGACGCCAAATTTGATTACTCAGCTCCTCTCTGAGCATTTGCCTTAATTACTTTTATTCATTTTTTTACTTTTTGGAAAACCTATATTCATAGGTCTTGATTCATACACCCTCAAGAGATAAGTCTGCCTGTGCTTTCAAACTGTAAGTTAATGATTAATAGTGAATAATAAATACGCATGCAGAAGAAAATGCTAAACTTTTATACCAGGAGGGTCATTTTGGTTATTTCTAAATTATCAGTCTTTTAATCTGTTTCCCTAACGTGCTTCATGAAAGTCTTGAAGTCAACCTTTTCCACCCCTTAGCCCTATAAAGTCAGAAAGAATGTGCAAGTTACTGCTTTGAACATAATATAATTATATTTTTGAGGTATCTTGCATATTTGGGAGGTTATAAAGCACAAACAAAAAGGAGTAAAACCTCAAAATCTTCCTGCTCCAAGCACACACTTCTAGATACGTCAGATTTGTCTTGTAATCAGCCATATCCAATCATGTATTTCTTTATTCATTTCATCAACAAAATATTACTTCAATACACTATTACACTGTCACCTTCCCGTACCCAAGTCCTATGCTTCTTTTTTTATTATATTTTTTTTTTAATATTTCACTATTACAAATAGTTTCCCCCTTGAAGGCTACAAAATAAGATTACTTTTGTGTTAAAGGGCAGTTTTTCACGCATGGCATTAAAAAAGAGACAATGAAAATGTGTCCTTTTTCCAGATTTCAGCTGGGATAGAGGCGCTTTTTTTCCTAGTAGTTGCTATGTTTCAGATTTAGTATGAGAGTAATGTTGATAACACATGCTGTTTTAGTTATTGCTAAGTAAGATTTATATTAAGTCAAGGACTTTTTCTGCTTCCCATAGAAGCCGAGAGGAAGCGTAGACAGGACAAGCTGGCCAAAGGAATATTCCATACCACAGATGTCATGCTCAGTATATAAATGGGGGTTGGCCAGGGGACGGGAATCTACAATCACTGCTCGGGACAGGCTGGGCAGTCGATCCTCAGGTGCAGGTGTATCACTTTATGTTGTGTATTCTTTTATTATTAATTATTATTATTATTATTTTCTTCTGTTACTGTTCTGTTAAACTGTCTTTATCTCAACCCACGAGGTTCTTTTCTCTTTTTTCTCCCTCTTCCCCCTGCCCTGCTGGGAGGGGGGCTGAATGGTCCTAGTCGCCGGCTGGGGTTAAACCGTGACAAAATGACATTCATATCAAAGGACTTGGGGGGTTGAAAACCGTTCTTTTTTTCCCCCTTTCCCTCAAAAATGACTTTATTCATCTCAATGTGCTTTTCTTTTATAAAAACATGTAGAATATTAGAAAACATATTCATATCTGAAAAAGCCTGAATGAAGTCTTATTTTGACTACCTAGTCGCACAATGATGACTTAAGTTTTTGCTTTTTTCTTTGTATGATAAGAATGTGTAAGTAAATAGTTAAGCAAGTATGAAGAAAAACACCAACACTGATTGTATTCTAGAAAAAGAAGGCCAGGATTGCTTCTTGATTTACAAAGAGAGTGAAATAACGGGGTGGTTAACCACACCATTTCATAATCAAGGCTTCTCCCATGTCAGGTTTTAACAGTTAATTTAGGTGTCTTATTTTGTGAATACGTGAATGCAAGCGCTATACACTTACATAGTATTGAAGTACATACACTTCATTAGTATTGAAGTGCATGACACAACTGAGAGTTCAGTTTCTCTTCTGATGATTTTTAAAAAAAAAAAAAAAAAACAAAAAACCTAAGCTTATCTATGAAACTCAGAAATCCAGTAATTTGAACTGAACAGTAGAAAACTATCTTTCCATTAGAAAACTATTCTCTTTAAAGCCAACTAGACGAACAATTCCTTGATGTTCTAAAAGAAGATAACACATGCTTTTCTCCTGTCTCTGTGTATATCACATTGTCACACCATGCTTTCGAATGGCTACACAAGTCCCTTGCTCAGCACCGAGCTCCATGCTTATCATGAGATGAGTTTGCACTGAACAGACCATAAAACAAGAGGCACGTGAATGTTTTATGCAGCACAAACCAGAGACTGATTATAGAAATAAAGTGATAAGCAACGCAATCAAGGAAAAAGCACCTAGGGAGTGACTGCAGTCAGGTCCCTTCCCTGCACCTCCTTTCCTTCTACCTTGGAGTCATTTACCAGTGGGATACAATTTGCAGATGTGGCTAGCCCCCACGCTGACAGGCTTAAGAGGGGTCGGGAGTCGGGGGAGCATTGTGGCCCTTCTCATTATTCTTCCAGACAGCATTACACCCAGCCAGGAATCAAGGACACAAACATGAAACATTCTCAACTCATTCATCGCCCACACCCAGAGAAGTCTGCAGAAGGTTTTACGAGAAAAGCAGCTGGACTGTCAAGGCCAGTTTGATTCTACAGCAAACTCTATTTTAAGATCTCATTGTAACTACTACCTATATGTTTTTATTTTCAATGTTCTTTTCCAAAAAAAGCTGGTCAGTTTAGGACCAACCTTACTTAGGAACTTAAGGATGCTACAAAAGGCAAGAACAATCAACAGTTCGTTTTGGCAAGGCTCAGCTACCAGAGTTTATCCTATGCAGGAGGGTAGGGCTGAAAAGCACTTCATTTAAATTAAGTCAAAATTTGTTGATTTGTTAAACTGAAAACTACTAAACAGGTATTTCTGTTGGTTTATTTTGACAGAAGCTAGCAAGCTTGTTTTTAGAACAGTATTATCAGCTATAGAAAAAAGCTACTGCTTTTCACATTAATGGATTACACTTGTCACAGCTGAAAAAAAAAATAAAATCAGAAATACTTTTTCCACCACCATCAAAAGTATAATAAATGCACACAGAATAAGAATACCTCAGTGTTTCCCACCTGTAGGCACCTTTGTATTTTTACTTTTTTAAGCTCTCTTGGATCTCAGCGGTCACAAAAATTCCAGACTGTCACTACAAAAAGCTGTTAAATCTTGGTTCAGCGAATGTACAGACAACCAAAATGCGGCTTTCTGTACAGTATCCTCACTCCATGCCTAAATCCTTGCTGGGAGAAAGCAGGTACTGCAATGCAATACAGATGGAAAAGGTACAATATAGCACACCATGCGGAAAGTTATTACAGGTCATGTCTACATTAAGAGCGCCTTACCAGTATAGTAACTTTACCACTTCTACTTAAGGGGTAACCACACAGGATCACAGAAGGGCTGAGGTTGGCAGGGACCTCTAGAGGTCATCTGGTCCAGCCCACCTCAAGCAGGGCCACTGGGTTGCCCAGGACCATGTCCAGACAGCTTTTGAATATTTTCAAGGTCAGAGACTCCACAGCCTCCCTGGGGAGGTTATACTGTGTATCAATACTTCCAAACTGTAACACAAGTCAGAGAAAGCCAAAGTTCCATTTTAATGCTCTCAAGGTCTTTCCTAGCAAAAAATCTACTGGTAACAAATGACACCTTTACATCTTTCGGCAGAACTACATCAGTGTCAGAGTACATAGGGTAGACAGAGGTCATGCAGGTAGATAAAGCTGATATATTAAACATCAGCCTGTCCTTGTGATGCGTCCCATCAAACACAATGAAGCTGGTCAGCATGATCCAATAGATACATTGTGCTTTCCAGACCATACGTAGTTACGTACTAGCAACTACGGATACCCAGGCACCAAGCCTGAGCTGCCCTAACACTCACAATGACCAGGCGTGGAAGTAACTCATATCATCCTATGTTATCTGCTCAACGCTGGCAACTATCGCATTAATTCGGTCTACAAGAGGTGGGAAGGGGTCCCCAATAATTAATCTGTGGTTCCGCTGGACTCTCCTGAGCCAGGATATTAGTCTCAGCACAGAGTGCCTCTATCCACCTCAGGTAGGATTATGTAGAAGACTACTGCAATGAAAAAGTAGCATCTGATTATTTTTCATTTTCAGGGGTAGCAACTGCCTTTTCGGTGAAAGTTTCCCAGACAGCTACTGCATAAAGTGATTTTTCTAGTACCTGCTGGTACTAGAAAAATCAGTTTACCCTTATTTCATGCCATACGTATTGTGCGGAATCATAAGGGAGCGTTAAGGTTTGGAAAAGAAATTGGTTATGTTATGATAATTTGAGCAGTAAAACTTGGAAGGAAGTAAAGCAGAAAACTAGGATGGTGTCTTAGAAATTAATAGGAATTAAACAATTATTAACAAAAGAGAGCACAATACTTTGCAGCATTTCTTTGTGAAAAGACTATTCAGAAAGTTGCATTCTGCCTCTACAGAAACACACAGGAATGGCTAAATTAAGCTATTAAAAATTTTTAAAATATGTGTTCTTAATGAGAAGCTACATGGACCATGAAGTTGGTCTGTGACAGATTGAGATTACTTGTCACAAAATATGAACACCAGCTTCTCACCGATGGAATATATTGGACTGCAGTTCTAAGTATCAGCAGAAATGGTAAAGACAACTGCTATATTAGAATTAGAAAAGGACTTTAAAGGATATTATTACCTCACAACAAGATTAGGTATATGGCTAAGAAGGCATTTTCATTCTCAATGACCTATGAAGAAAACTGAGAGGAAATCGAAACAGAAGGGGCTTAAATTCTGTATGCTTTCAAAGTCAATTTCTGTCATAGCAAAGTTTTATTCAATAGTTTTCTTCCAAACTTCCTGACAGGTGAACGAAGAAGTAAATGTGCAGGCAACAGTTACTGGTAGAAAAATAAAGTGCATTTCTAACACATTTTGAATGATTGGTTGGGAGAGGCGTTGGTTGGGGTTTGTTTTTTTCTCTTCCTTTACTTTAGTAAGTGGGAAATAAACCTTCAAAATCTCAAGTTTGTCATACGTACTCCTGAGCAAAGACATGCAATTTGTCTTAGAAGAAATCGAATTCAAGTTGATTTAGCAATGAGTTAAAGAAACAATTTCTTTAAAGTTTTTAACCAAGACACCACTCTTCTTGAGGAAAAGGGTAAGAGGCTGCAAGAGAAATAGCTGGGAAGCATGCTTAGTACCGCCCCATCACTGGATCTCCAGTACTAGTATCTGGTCTTAGAGAATACTCAAGAACACGGGCTTCCTTCAGGTGCCATATCATCCCATGGCACAAAAGAGAGACAGTGTTTGCATGGAGCAGTTAAGAGGAGGCAGAGCAAGGGCGTCAGCAGCAATGTAAGAAGTCAGGATACAGAACATACAGGTCTGCGCACGCTGTCATTCCTGGTCAATATAAGAAGAATTGTGCCTGCGGAAACAGAATTTCCCTAAAGTTAACTTAGGACAAGAGCAAGTTTATCTGGCCACATCCGGAATCCATGGCAGAATATAGAATATAAATAAAATATAGAATATAAAGGATTTCCCACAGAGCCCACTAACGTGACTGCAAAAGCATTTATTACCTTCAGGCATCTTTAGCTCAGACCCCAAATGCCATGTTGCACATCTAAAATTCTGAAGGCCAGATTGAGACTTAGTAATCCTACAGTAACAATAACGTTATGGTACATAAGCGTTATACTTGGCTATTCTTCACTTACTGGTTTATGAGGCAAAGATGACCAGTTCAGTCCTCTGGAAAAAAACAGAAACTTCATAGGAAGAAGCGGATTTTCTCTGTTTAAGAGGCAGAGGCTTCATCTGCAGATAAAAAAATAACAGGATGAGGAAAATATATGGGAAGTGATGCTCCATTAGCAAACATCACATCTGTTACTGATATTTTAATATCTTCACTGTCACCCTGAAGCATACCATGTGCAATTAAGAGGAAATTGCAATGCAATTTTTTAAGTAAATTATTGTCAACAGGCATACAGCACTAAGCCAAATGCAAATCACTAAATCAATTCAGCATCAATTTAAAAAGTTTTGATTAATCCTCAATTCATTGCTATGCTATTATAATACGTTATTAAACGCACCCACTACTTAAAGACTCCCTCATTTCATTTGTAATTACAGTAAATATTGATTGCAAGGGTGGCCTGGAGACAGCTCCAAAATGTGCAACTGTGGTCCCTGGAGGCAGAGCTTAGTGACAGTATTCTGTTCCCATGACTGCCCTTCAGACAGACTCAGTGGAGATATAAAAATTCAATATATTAATTTACTGGTTAAAATGAATACCTACTTGGATTTTGCTCAATTAAGCAGAGAAATTCGTTACAGCACACTTTTTTTTTTTTTAATAGACGCCTTAATCAATTTTATCTTTAAATGCTGTTGTGGAAACTGTTCCAAAGCAGCTCCGAAGGCAGGCTGAAAAGTGAATCACAGTCTCAGAGTACAAATAAGAGCACTGGCTACCATTAACTTTCTTTTCCCTGGTTCTTCAACAATATCAACGCATACAGATAACGGAGGCCATAGCCAGTTCAGCAGAGAAAAAGCTGAGCTCTTCTAAATAGAGCGAGTGACTACACCTCTGTTCCGACATCTGCTCTGTGCTGTGGGGAGGCAAACGCAACTGTCCTCCTCCATCCCACTCTCCTTTTACATCGCCCCTTCTGCTGAGGGGATTTCTCCAGCCTCTCCCTCTAAAACCTGCTATGTGCCCCATTCCTGACAGGTGCAGACACTCAAAGCTTCTTCGCGCTCTTCTTGCCAGGTTAAGGGGAAGCCTAGCAGAGAGTTCTCATTTACAAACTCATAAGCATCTCCAGGCCACCCTCCCTGCAGCTCCCCATGGGACAGCAGCTATAAAAAAACCTTTTTGTCTGTGAAGCTCCCCCCTGCCATAACCAAGCTGATACACTGCAGATTCGATCGCGGTTTTTCGTGCACTTCAATAAAGAATAAAAATAAGCTGAATTTTAATTTTCACACAAATAGATTAAACAACCCTGTGAAGCATATCCAGAAGATGAGCTTGTGTAAACACACGGTGTACACCTCCTAGAGAGTTATTTTGAATGGTGCTGGTCTAACTACAGGCTCCAGCATGGTTTCATTTAAAGGCACCACCAACATTTGTCAGAGAATTCAGTCACACCTCAAACCCAGTTCCACTGGAAGATTTTGCAGAACACAAATGCCACACCTGCACGCACCAAACCAATATATGAAAAAATAGACCTAAAACCAGACAGCTAAAAGGCCAGCATGGGTCACAAATTAATTCATCCACAAGTAGTACCTCATTACGTGAAACCTCCATCAGTACAACTTACAATTTGATTGCCATCAGAATATAATTATCAATTCTCCCGAACACTTTTACCTAGCTGTACGTGCTCTATTAGAAGCCACCGAGCTTCTTTCACCGAGCTAATCAGCACAAGCTGATTAAATAGTACTAATAAATATTCCCAGGCACTGGAAATTTCATTATCCATAATGTTTGTTAGAATGATCCCCAGTACAGCTTCCATCAGAGCTAGCTATCATTCATCCCAACACCTCCTGTGCATGCTCCAGGAACCAGCAGTATCCAGGAAATATTCCTCATATACAGTCCCCTTTCTGAAGGCTAGAAAGTTTAACAGTATCAGTGCAGGGTGTCTTACGCTGTTTGGCTTCAGTGTGAGAGTGGTCCTGGGCACGCTCATTTACAAGTAGAGATGCATCCTCAAAGATTTATATTTTTTACAAAATCATCATTAAAAAGAAAGTGGAAGCCTGTGCTTCTCCTGAAGGTAGGCAAAGAAGAAAACCTCAAAGTGGCTGACCCTTCAGGCCATAGCAAAGAATTGTTTCCTCTACATCTTCCTTGCTGTAATCAAATACAGACGGGATCCCTATTTGCCTGTCATTCCTTTCAGTGGCCAGTCCAGCCCAAACCACAACACTAGACTAAAACATACCTCCCAACCCAAAACACCATCACACGTATGGAATGCCAGGAATTACTAAAATAGGCTTCCAGTTATCATATATGCCAAGCAGCAATCTACATGGAGTTTTAAACTAACCAGTTTGTTTCATGATTTTGATATGATCTACTAAAGCACCATTTGCAGCACTGTAACTTGTCTTCCCTCTAGCAGTCAGCCGTAACATAAGAAAATAACCAGACTCTTTCTGTCAATTGTTTGAGGAAGGAGGTTGGACAACAATCACATTAACTTTTTTGCAGTCCATCCATTTACGCACTCTAAAGATTGAACGCTTTTCAACCAAGAACAAAATTTCTTCTGTTCTTTCTCCTAGTTTGCTGGATTCGGAATGAAACAGAGAGAGGAAAAAAAAAAAAAAGGAATGTGTATGCATGTGCATATATCATATGTTAATGAAACTAAGGCCAGGTCTTGTGTATGTGTACGCTCAGAACAGCTGACATGAGTTTCCATAATGCACCTACAGATCAAACTCGGCTGTACTGCAAGTTCAGATGACACTGTACACGCAGATAAAAAAAAAAATCTAATTAGATTTTTTTGGAACTTTGCTCTCATTAAAGTACCTCAATAAAGCAGCCAAATCTCCAGAAGTGATCAGTAGTAAGTGGATTACATTTTTTTGCAGGCACTGTTGGATGCTGAAAATTTTCAGACAAGGCAAAGCAGAGTCATAGTGTGATCACCTTCACCATCCGGTGCAACAGCAATTGGCTCAATTATTGGCTCAATAATTATAGCAGCAGAAGTCAAAACTATAATGCTGGTATAAACACAGGCTAACATGGCGACACTGTCACTGTCTCAATCACCTTAGCATCAAGCTCAGGCTGTAGTGAAAGCTGCCAGTTCCTGTGGATCCACTTGGAATCAGCACTTCACACAGAAACGGACCTCCTCTACCACCAGCCCTTCCACAGGCTGTTCCCCAGTCTAAGGTTTACCTGTAACTCATCTGTAACTATGGCCACATAAGCTTGAAATAAGAAGGACATCGAGCCACTGAAAATTAATAAGCCAACAAGAAGTATTCAAAGGCTACTTTTCTGGATAAAACTTTTCTCCAACAATAAAGTTAAGGACACAACGTCCATAACTATACTATATACATTTTGGGATGTTTCACTTCATTCTATTTCTAGTCTAGTCTTCTGGAGTGAATGTCCATTAGTAAATAGAGAGCATCTTTTTGTTTAGTTTCATTGGAGAGGGATCCAATGTCTGTGATCCAAGCGTTCTTCAAAATGCAAGCTGAAACAGTAATAATCAAGACATTTGCTTTAGCTAAGCAGCCCAGAACTATAGCAGCAACGCAGACGCAAGCGTTCCCAGAAAGCTTCCCCAAAAAACAGCTTCCCCCAAAGCCAACGGCAGTAGCTCAAATCTTTCTTCAGGTCAGACTGGTACATACCAGATCTTCTCACCTCACATTCTATTTTACTGTGTTTAAAAATGCACACCCTTCCCCTCAGCTCCACAACCACAACCCACACCAGCTGCACACTCTGATACTCCTCCGACCATGAGCATAATGGGTTGCTCCCTGTTGCAGCCCGTGGATGAACAAACCAGCCCCAGAAGGAGAAAGGAACGCGATCCCAACTGCCCAGCTCCCACGCTGGCTCACAGAACAAACAAGCAGCAAGGTCAGACGGGCTGGCGCGACTCCCGCAGTCCTTCCTACCCAACATGGGGCTGGACGAGCGATGGTGCGGCATCCTGCCAGCTGTCCTACAGCTAGTGTGGCCCTCACCACCGCCTCACACCGAGGTGACAACTACAGACAATCAACCAAAATGATTTCAGTGAAATACAAAGGAGAATCCTTCAGGCACTGCACTGCTGGGCAATCAGACAAGAGAGTTCTGGGAATCTGAATAATTATATTTTCTTATCATTTACTTTTTACCACATTGTCCTTATAAAATATTAAACTAACATAAAAAGCACGCAAGAGTATATTTCTACTCCATTCCTCTTCTTTTTCACCATTTTCTTTATTCCCGCTCCCCACGTTCCTCTTTATTCTTCCCCCCTTCCCTCCACTCCGCCACCCCCTCTCCTGCCTGTGCTCTGCACCAGCAGAGCTGCTGGAGCTGGTGGGATGTTGCTGCCAACTATCAAGGCCGAATGACACCTCATACAGTAAGATCCTGTCTTCACCCACCTGGACTGCAGCCTCTCATGGCAACTGCAGACTGAAGAGTTTGGGGAACTTTCATCTGAACAGTATAGTCACTGCCTGGACCAAGATTATGGAAAATGGTCCGACTCACGCTAAACCATTTTGAAGACTATTCTCTAAGACACTTCACTGCCATTGGTGACAGGGAAAGGACAGGGTACCGAGAGTCTTCCTAGTGCTGCTCTGAATTCCACCTAAATTTGCTGTATGGTCAACCAATGCGGCCGAGTTAAGCAAAGAGCTTTCTGCTGCCAGAATGGATGGACCCACCCCCCCACTTCATCCACTCTTCAGAGTTCACCGTGATGCTTTACAAGCCAGTTCATCCCTCTGAGGACTAAAAAACTTTTCTCACTTTTGGGTCAGTTGGGTCACTAGCTAAGCAAGTCTGTTCAATAGAGGATGAGCCAGCACACAGCCAGAACGAGGAGTGCCCTTGCAGTGGCAGCAGGCACACAGATAATCTTGGGGGCATCTTGTCAGGCTGCATCTTGAGTCAGGCTGGAAAAGGAAAAGCAATATCTATTTCCACATAACTACTAGATACTCCCTAGAGACTAGCATTTGCAACGCCATCCAACTTTAGTATGTTTGTGTAAAGGCAAAGAGAAATACTGATGCAATGTTTTTACAGTTCTGCCATTTCAGTTTCCCTCTGCTCTGGCACACAGGCCAGAGATAATGATCTTCCACCTTAGCCAAATTGTTACAGGGTTAAACTTCAGCACCTAAGATTGAATGTTGACTGAGAGTTATTAAACAGATACTATCCTGCAGTTCTCTAGTAAACACACTGAAAAATTACCACCATTTACAGTGCTTTCTGTTTGGAATATTATGAATAACTTTTAACTGGAAATGAGAAAACAGAAAGCCTATTGACATTCTTCACAGAGACTTTCCACCATTTGTTAGTCACATATTTTGACATCTTGCATTGAATAAGTGTGTTGAGTGATGGGAGCTCAAATGTTACTTATCTCCTTTACATACCGCTGTTACAGCCCACTATTAATAGGAAACATGTCACCTCCACTGTGTAGTTGTTAAGGAGAAAAAAAAGCAGCACCAGGCTCAGGCCAAGCCTTGCAGTCACATAAGTAACTTGTCTAGCAATCTCCACAGTCCTGGCCATGTTCCAGTCCTTGCGCTAAGAGCTGATCCCTCATCATCTGCTGGTGAAAACAAAAATGCCCAGAGTGATCTTGAGTGGTATCTATCATGTTGACTTTTTATCCCTGTCAGTGCAACACTTTCACTCCAAAGGGTGGAGTGAAGTCTTTCCTGGCCAAACTCTGTCTCCTTTGGAAAAAGCTGTCGTCCACCAGGTGTATGGCCCAGGTCTTGGAACAAACACAGCCTGTCCAAATTCAGTCTGTCCAAATTCAGTGAGATCTTCTCCTCTTACAGACTAGCCCTTCCAATCTCCTGAGCCCTAGTTAGTTCATCTATCAAAAGTGAAAGGGTGCTGGCTTACTACTGCTTCAGAAAATAAGAAGTATAACCATTAAATGCCACATTTTATTTCTGAAAGTTTCCAGATAGTTTTAGCTGAATTATTCTGGATCATAAACACAGTATGTTTGGACAATAGCAGCACACTGTATTTCAGCTAAGGTCTATGCTTCCTCCACTTAGCTATCCCTTTAGGCCAAAGTCAAACAACATGAGACAAATACAAGTATTATAAATCACAGCCTTCAACACCAACAGTTCGCCAGTCTGCTTACACGTGGATGTTGCAGAGGGCACTCCCTCGGATGAGGAACCAGTGGAAGCCAGACCATAGCTCCAGCTGTGCTGAGGAGGAAACTAGGACAGAAAGGCAGAGATGCTCCTGCACTAACAGTGACTCTCTCGAGACACCCAAGGAGAAAAAGAAGCTGCTTGGTAAGAAAGATAGAATAAGATAGATTAAGGAGTAAGGAAGCTATTTAGAGGGAGAGAAATGGTCCAGTTGAGACAGCATCTCCTGACAAAAAGGCATGAGCAGAGAACTACCTGCCCCTGCAAGATGGGGTTCATTTGACCTGAAATTCAGATTCTTCCGGCTAGTTGAAGAGACCATCACAGCCACATAAAGCTCAGGAGGGAAGACACAAGGGCAGGGGGAAATAATAATAATCAGGATCTTCTGGTCTGTTAGGCCTGAGATAAAAGGAAGGGGAGGAGAAGGATAAAACAAAGCAGCTTGACAAGAAAGCAGAAATGGAACAGAAAAGAAACTGAAAGGTTGCCCTGTGAAAAAAATGAAGGACATCGTATTACTGAAGGAAAAAAGAATAAAAATCAGATGATCCACAGCAATGAGTCTGGGGTTAGCTGGAGCAGAAAGGAGGGAAGGACTGTGAGGAGACAGGACAGCAAGGCTTCAGGAAAGGAGGTCAGGACTGGCCAGCAGAGAGAATAGACATGGCACAGAAAGCCTGCAAAGGCAAGATGAGCAAAACCAAGGTACTACTGGAGGACATGCGAGATTGGGGCAAGCTTAAGAAGTAGAAGAGGTAGTTTGCCTTGGTAGTAAACAAAAAAAAAAAATCTTGTGACCTGTATAGCAAAACCCATATAGATACTGTATTGGAAACCAACATTTTGGCCTTTCAATATATGAAGGAGGCTTGTAAGAAAGACGGAAAGATATTTTTTACCAAGGTCTGTAGTGACAGGACAACGGTTTTAAACTGAAAGACTTAGATTGGACATAAGAAAAAAACGCTTTACTGTGAGGGTGGTGAGACACTGGAACAGGTTGCCCAGAGAGGTGGAAGATGCCCCATCCCTGAAGTGTTCAAGGCCAGGCTGGATGGGGCTTTGAGCAGCCTGGTCTAGTGGGAGGTGTCCCTGCCCAGGGCAGGGGAGTTGGAATAGATATCTTTAAAGGTCCCTTCCAACCCAAACCATTCTATGATTCTGATGATTTCCAGCCTCCACCCCTCTTCCCCTTAGCAAACATCCCTGAAATTCACTGGCCACGTTCTGGTCTATCCCAAAGCTGGTTCACACAGCAGCAAATCAGTTCCCCTATCAAATCCTCCAAAAACTCATTGATAATGACCCATATCGCACACTTTTCACACAAACACACATGCCTTTCTTCTAGTGCATACAGCAGGCCTGCTGGATTAAAAGGAGACTTACATAGTAAAGGCAGGATTTATACACTTCCTGCAGACAGACGCAGAAAAGTGAGGAAAAATAACAGCTTCACAAGTACAAGAGTAATACTGTAAAACTAGCCTCTTGTAAACTTCTCCTTTGATCCTAAATCCTGCAGTAGGCCTAAGTATGTTTAGGGCAATCACAGGACTAGAAAATATCAAGGTTTCAAAACCAAGATAAGACAGGGCTGTCAAACAGTCAGAAAAAACAAACTGAAAACCATGTACTCAAGAGGTTTCTGTGGTGTTTTTTTTTTTTTTAACTAGATGAAGATGATTTTTAAAATTAAAAAAAAATAATCAGTCAGGATGACAAAAAAAAATTACCTGGCACCAGGAAAACATTCCTCTGGCACAGAATATGTATTCATGTTCATCCTGCAGATAACTCCAAAAGCCTCCTTAAAACATTCTCTAAAGTTATGTATGATTTTCCATCCTGATAAGTTAGCTTCCTGTCAGTGTTCTTTAAAACAATCCTTTATTACCTACTCTTCACATTTTCCTCTGTTTTTATTTAGTAGTCATATAATCATCAACTACATACATTACGTATGATTGCATCACATGTGTTTTCTGTCATATCTGTATTGTCCTTTACTCTTTGTAGGGCTTAAAATTTTGTACAAAATACCAATAATAAAATAATAAATAGTATGATCTAAGGAAATCTGTAAGTTTTGAAGCTTCTTGTAAAGCTTAGAGAGGAGACTAGAGCCTGCAAAAATGCAACCTACTTGTCTTGAACTGCAATTCAGATTGATTTTTGATCAAAATCTGACACTGGTACTTTGGAAAGTAAACAGGAATTTGAAACGTCACAGACAGACTGAGCAATAGTCTGCGATAGCAAGGCCCGTTTCAATCCAGCATCAAACCTGGCAAACTGTACGCCCAATGTACATGTGAGGACAAGCCCTCGGCAGACAGACAGGAAGGAGCATCCCTACTGTAACTGCCAATTTCTGATGAAGTCTTCCAAATCAGACTGAGGTGCTGGCCCTGCAATTATTAAAAATAGTAGATGAAGAATGGTAACAGAGCCCTGTGTCAATCGTACATTAAAATATCAGGAGCAGAATACAGGGCAATGAGGACCCTTCAGTTGGGGATGAGCACATATTTCCACCTTCCAAGTGGCAGGCAAAATGCACTTGCCTGCTACTTCTTCTCTTCCCTACCCATAAAATACATTCCGCAATCTCCAGTGAAAGAGACATACCAAGTTCTACACGCCTGCAACAGATGGCAACACTCATTACATCTCAGCTAAAAAATACTTAAAAATTCCCCAAATTTTGAAAGATAGATTAATAACTCTTTCACCCATAAAAACTTTTAAAGAAGTTTGAATCAAAAAAAACCCATAAAACTTAAGCTATTAAGCAGAAGCAAAGTCAGGACCAGTGAAAACTTAGTCTCAGTACTGCTACATATACAAAGGTTTGAAAAAATTAGTCACAAAGGTGAATGAGAGGAAAACATTACTGCAAGAAAAGGTAATCTTTGACTTCCTTGCCCTGTCATACAGTCCCAAAGAAAGCTGTAGAATCAAAATCCATAGCTCATCTTCTTCCTCAAGGTGAGGAGTAGGAAGTTTATACATATAATTGTCATGGTCAACATCAGACCTTCCAGCCAAGCAGAAAAAGCCGCTAAATCTGAAACTCCCCCAGGTTCTTATGCACACAGTTATGAACCAAAGATAAGCAAGAGGCTGATCCTGCATAGACACAGGCTCTATTGCACCTCCCACAACAACAAAAGAGAAATTGAAAGGTTAAAATGAATATGAAAATCTAAAAAAATTAAAATAGGTGGAGGTTCAAGTAATTGAGCTGTTAAATTTAGGTAAGCAACTAAATGAATGACTAGATACCAACCTCTCATCTCAGGTAAGGATTTCTTTAAAATAAATAATAACAACAGTAACAATAATAATACATCTTTCAAAATCCAAGGTTAAACGTGCTAAGGTTGTAGCCATCTACGCCATCTGTTTAGATAATGAAACTGATGGTCAACACTACCTTTGATAGACAAGAGACTCTTGTGGAATCAAAAGACACAATCCAGGCACTGCGATCACACCTGCCAACCCATCCATGTGCTGGAGCAGTCATAGGTCCTGATAGTGACACCCAGGGCAGGAGAGCAGGGGCTGTAAATCACAGCCTTGCACATTTAGAAAAAGAAACTGTTACCAAGTTTTGGAGCAAGTGTTAAAAAAATACATTTTAACGGCTGACCAGGTCAAGCCCTTCAACCAAATTTCTACAAATATTGTAATAAAGCTTTGGTGCTAAAAAGGAGCAGGTCCCACTTTAATCTTGCAGCTGGGATCAAATTTCCTTGCTACAGAGAACATTGCCCATTAATCTGTGGTTTTCAGCCCCAGCTAACAGACGTGTAGAAATTATCAGAGCTATCTAGAGGCATCTTTAGAGAAAAAAAATAGCTTCTCTCTTCTATAGTTGTAAACGCATTTTCTAAATGACAACGCAGCGGCCAAGGTTTCCGATTACCCAGGGAGCACAGAACCTTCTTGACAGCAAGCACGTCTGATTAATGCCTGCACCCTCATGACTTTATCACCCCTTATTTCAAAAGCATCAACCTTTAATTTCTGACAAAGATCACTTCTAAGCTTCTGAAACCAGCAGAGAGATAGTGTTGCTGATAAAAAAGAATTCTGTTTGTATTCTCAAGAATGTCATGACTTCCTTAGAGAGGGGTAAAAAAAAAAAAAAAAAAGTACAAAAAATGTCACTTTAGCTTCTTTTGCCATCCCATGTAAAGGGTCAAAGGAATTTGGTGGCCTGCCACCAATTAAGTTCCTGCAACAAGTGGTCCTTTGCAATAAAGATGGAAACAGAGCAGCCAATCAACAGACCCAACATTTTCTTGCAGGGCAGGAAAACATGTTTGAACAGTGACCCTTGCAGAGCTCAAGCTGACCACAAGTACTTCAAATTCCTGCTACAAGCTCCTTGTTACTCAGCCACTACTGGTCTGTCACCTGATGCTTGCTCGAACTCGGCTGCGTTACGTGCTCGGGCTCATCAGCCAATGCTGGAAGCTGCTTCAGTTTCACTCACCGGCTTGTTGCTCCTGTGCTGTCCTTTTCCAACATCTCCCACATTCAGCCCTGCTTCTGTTCCACACTTCTCAACAGCTGGAGAGGCTGGGGGAGGGAGAGGTCACCTACAGATAGGTTCTCACTTTGATAACACTGAGGGTTATAAAGGAGAGAATGATGGAGTTGAGGTTTCCATCCAAAGCTCGGGGGCGGCACTATCCATATACTCCACTATGATAAACAAGTCACTTATGCTACTTTCCCACAGGCACCTCCCTTGTTTTCTGGGTGCCTAGCGTGCAAGTGGGACATCAATAAAACTGTCACGAAACAGATATAAAACCTCTGGGTTAGATTTTCCAGTTTTAAAGTTAGCTACAAATTTTCTAACTCGCAAATTCTTGACTTTGATTTTCTTCCATATCGGATTTTTTAAGTGCTGCAGTAACAAAACCAGCAACCGAACACAAAAAAAAGCATTAAATGTTGTTAAAAGTTCCAAACAGCAAATGCGTTTGAGCATGTAGGTAGAAGAGAAACAGTGAACAGCCTTTTAAGTTTCTAACCAAGAATCTCAATTCTTTGCTTGCCAAAGAAACAAAAGACATACGTGACAAAGAGCATAGCTATGTCACCTTTTGCAGAATGCCTTATGCCTCATGATCTCCAAGCTGTCCAACAAACCCAAGGGAAAAAATAAGACTTGTAGACGCAGCAGAGTTGTGTTAACTTAAGTCTGGCACTGCACTGCACTGAAGAGTTGCGTTGCTTTCAGATAGGAGCTGGCTCCCAGCCAGCCTGAACCACAAATGGAACTAAGCTTACTTCGGCCTTCAAGTGTTGTGTGGGCACATTCAGAACGTGATAACGAGATGCACTACAGGACACCAAGGAAGAAGTAGTACCTCTGTGCTTCTGATTATACAAAGTTGAGGGGTTTTTGTTTGTTTGGCTTTTTGGTTGATGTTTTGGTTTGGTTTTTTGTTTTGGGTTTTTTTTTTGGGGGGGTTGTTTTTTTTTATTACGAGAATGCATTCAATGTAGCTGGGCCAAGCAACATGGAAACAGGGAAACTATGGGAGCGCCCTTAAATTGCCATCATCTTCAGCATTATAATAGTTGACTGAACAATTCAGATACTTTCCTGCAGAATCATCTCTCTCTACTTTTCTGACCAGTTCAGATGAATTTCTTAGAGGGATGAATTACGCTAATACAATTAGCTCAAACTGACTTTATAGTCAAGTCAGAGTAGGAGAGATGATGGTCACTCTCAGTATCACTTCTTTCTTGGTCAGAGGAAACCACTGGTGGATAATCCACGAGACGTCCTCTTGTTCAAAGAGTTAAATACACACTCTCTCAGATAAATCCAGTGAACAAAAGACTCTGACTGAAAAATAAACCAATTCATCCAGAAGTTACTTGCATAAGGATTGCAAAATATGAACCCCCAGTAATTATTCAAGGAGAGGTAACTCCCAGAAAGACGGTGCAGGAGACATTGCAAATGTCTTCTGCTTTTCAATGAGTTGCACCATGTCAGGTAAGTTGTGTTGTATTTAAAGAATAAATAAATAAACAAACATAAATGGCAGTGCTGGGTTTAAAATAGTCAAAGCTTACACCTACATAGTATCAAAACAACCTGAAACACATTTCCTGGCTGAGGGATCAGTAATTTAGAGGTAGGCAACAGAGCCCCAAATTTCAGAACTAAGAGCATGAACAAGAGATCAATGCCAACTAGTGAAGAAATTATTAACATATGTGGTAGAGCTCTAGCAATGTAGCACTAACTGCTAAAACTGCAGTATTATAGTAAAGAATGCAGATGGTATTTGATATCAAAATAAATAAATAAGAGCATCATACATGCCTTGTTGCAAAAAAAAAAACAAACACACCAAACAACTACATAGGTCAATTTGTTTAGCAACAAATTATGTTCTGTACTTTGCAAACAAAGAACTTGTAATCAAAATTTAAGTTAGTAAGTGCAAAAATCAATACTAAGACTACATTTGTTAAAAAGCAGCCTTCATCTCACAGATTTCACGTCTGTTCCCTGAAGCTGGGGAATATTTCCATACACGCTGAAAGAGATGGCCACCATGGCTTGAAGTTGAGCAATACTCTTTTTTCTAGCCCACTCAGAAATAAAGAACAGCACCCTTCAAAGCTCTTGAGAAAAAGAAAGGCTTCTCTCGACATCTTCCCTTGTATACAGCTGAATATGAAGAACAGACAACAACCCATTGATCAGGGCAGAAGATAGAGTTTTTCAACTCACTGCTTTATCTGATTTATTCCAAAGTCTTGAAACTAAGAAATAATTACTGTATATTCTTAGAAAAACTGAAAAAAAATGCTTGAGCATGTTGTTTTTATTCTGAAAGACTATCTTCCACAATCCCAAGTACCCCCAAGGCTGAAAATCTGTTTTCTATAATGATGCTATTCAAGCTGTAATTATGCTTGCAAGCATAAAAAGGTCAGCGGACTTTTCATCTCTACCTTAAAATACGGGAAAGTAGTTAGCTTTGATGCTAGTTTCTCCTATTCACTTCTTTTACCAGTATCATTGACAGTTTCTAATGCAAACCAGATGATAACAGTGCAATTCGGAATAGCACAAAACAGCTAGGTGTGTCATTTCCACCACCTGTTCTTTACCAAAGCAGAAAATATTAACCTCACTCTAATTTTTCCATTTTTACACCGCAACTGAGCTTGTTCTGCAGCTCACACACAATTTACATGACTGAAAACAGAAAATGCTTGAAGCGTTGCCAGAAATAGTCACTTCTTTTGTGCCAGGAAACTTACCTTGACGTCTCCATAGA
This sequence comes from Dromas ardeola, assembly GCA_013398915.1. Taxonomy (NCBI): domain Eukaryota; kingdom Metazoa; phylum Chordata; class Aves; order Charadriiformes; family Dromadidae; genus Dromas; species Dromas ardeola. The sequence continues at coordinate 121,337 of VYZM01006855.1, forward strand.
TAAACCCAAAAAGCCAGGACTCAAGCTCACAATGGAAAAGGGCCCCTACTGTCAACCCCTTTTCTACTCAACAACTGACCGATGGTGGTTGCAAGACCCAGCTCATTGGCACAAGCCCTTGCATCACAAGTGCAGATCACTCTGCATCGCTGGCTCGCGCTGCAGGCGGGACAGACTACCCCAGGCACCCACAAATGCTGTGAGAAGGACGTCCCCACACTTAACGTGACACTGAAAGTTAAGCATTAAATTTATTATACCAGAATATTTAGGTTCTAGAACAATTTTACTGTTTCCTGCTGAATATTCTTTGTGACTTTTGTGTAACTGTACCACCAAAAAAAAAAAAAAGCAGCTGGATACTGTTATTATGGAATAGTTTCCAGCCAAGTCTTTTGTGTCAGTAAGGGTGAAGTGAGCATTTGAAACATCCCTAGTGCTATTTTATACCAACACACCTACAAAAGTTGTACTTTTATTTGTGAAGCTACGTCGTATATAACTGAACTACAGCAAAATAAGTCCGCCTAATTTATTAAATAATTTAGCCCACTGTACTTTTGATTAGAAGTTACTTTTTCCTTTAGTAGACAGAAATATCCATTTTTTTCATATAAAGATAATCATGTTATTTTTGTAAGACATGTGAAATCAGACCATCCAAAACGCCTTAATTCCTTAATTTACTGACCAACCATATACTTTTCTTTAAGTAAAAATATTGGTATTTAATAGTACTAAAAATTCACATCTGAAGATGAAAAGCATAAAATAATCATGTAATAACTTAGGAACACCTACACTCTTCAGAGCTATATTGTAAATGTAATGCGCACAATAATGACAATGGAATCTCTGCGAATAATTGGATATGCAAGTATTTCAGAATAAGACCACAGTATTCAAAAGAAATATAACAGTAATCGATACGTATACAGAAAGAAAGGTTTTTGCCATTTCCAAATAGATCCAAAATTGACCTTACTGTCTCTACCTCACACAGCTGATTGTATTTTATTATGACTCTAATTCATTATTCTTAAAAGTCACAGATTAACACCTTAATCCTCAACTGGTCCTTCAAGGGGACTATTTCCAGAACAAAATGTTCCTCCTAGCACTTTGCTTTATCGGAACCTGGCTCATGCACTAACACAAAGCTATTGTTTAAAAAATGTCACTATAATGTAGAACTCTGCAGAGACAGTAAAAACTGTTGAATTCAGGCCGCTTCCATGCCATGGGGCCATGGTGCAAGACTGCAAACAGCTTTTGCTGCCACACCTAAGCCAGAAAAGAAATGAAGACAAAGGATTTGGAACACCATAGGAATGATACCACAAAATATAGGTAGTTAGGATTGTTTAGCAATTTCTTAAGGTATGAGTTTGGGGGCTTCTTTTTTTTTTTTTTTTTTAAAAATATCCCGGCTTGGTTTTGCTCACACAACCTATTTTTCCCCCCGTGCTCTTCGGGAGCCCAGGTTTCATCTAGAAAATTCTCTACAAAAACAGGAAAACAAAATTGTGTTATTAACGCTATGGTGTCAACAAAGCTAGATGAAGAAGAAACTTAGGCAAGACCACAACAAATGATTGTGCTTTTTGACGACCAACTTAGAAGAAAAAAAAAGAAAAAACAAACAAACAAAAAACCACTTTGCTGGAAGCACGGTAGGGTGGGACTCCATAATTCAGAAGAGAAGCCAAGTATAAACAAAGGAAGCTGACAGTTTAGAGGATTAGATTACAGCTTCAGTCCAAAACCATTAGAGTAATGAAGATATCTAGGACAAGAAATGTACATGCTTGTTTATTTTTACTACCTCTTATAAATGCTTCTTGACTTTGCTTAGGTTCAGTTATCATGGTCTCTAGAGACACAAGCTCCAGCACCGAGCACCTACGAGACGGAACCCGTAGATCCGAGGAGAGCGGGTTTCACTTACTGCACTCTCCCATTCCTGACACGATGCCGATGGTTTCCCACGGCTGAGCCACAAGGTCTCACTCCCAGGGAGCCGCAGCAGGAGGTACGGCCGGAGCACGCCGTGCCGGAGGCGTCGGGGCTGGCACAGGGAGACCTGCCCACCCAGCAGCCCCCAAAAGCGTGGCTGCTCAGAAGCGGTGATGGAAAAATTTGCTAGAAAAAACTCAAAGCTGACATAAAACAGCAACTGTGCGCGCCCGAGTGAAGAGTGAACACAGTACCCAAAGCTGCCTGTCTCCCAGTGTCTGCGTGGATATAGCCTCAGTTTGTTATGATTAGTTGGCATCACCATTCGCTGATTGCCTACCGAAAACACTGGCGGTTGGAGCCCAGCTTTGTATCACTAAATCCCTCCGCAGAACTGGGCACCAGTATTGACAGTTACAGCAGAGAAGAGAAAGAACAGATAACTAACCGTGTTTCAGTCACCAATAATGAAAAAAGGAAGAAATGAAACTATGAATCTCAGAGATAAAGTCACAGCCATTTGCATCTGAATAATGCAACACTACCTACAAGCACCAGAGTGGGGGAAAAAAAAAAAAAAAGAAAGAAAGAAAAGAAAAATAACACACAGGCCAAATAAAATTTCTTCACTTCCTTAATTTTGTAAGGAAAAGCATTCTAAAACTTAAATATGATTTATGCTGTGTCCTCGTGATGATCTACTGGACGCTTATGCTAAAGAGGGGTTTAATCTACAGCCACGTTCTTTTAATAGCACCTGCAGTTTACGTTCCAGGACAAGCGCCAGTCGCTAATGATCCTCCTGTTATCAATTTCTCCCTCAATGAGATGAAAACTCATTTTCCTGGTCTTGACACACAAAGACCCTGTCTTGCTTATTACAAATATCTACGCATACAAATAGTTCGGGTAGTGGAAGGCATTTAACAGGATCAGGACCATCAGTATGGCCAAACATGAAATCCACTTCTGGCACAGGGATTTTGCAAACAACCCTTGCCACCTTACTACTACTGTAGCTGCTCAAAATCCTCTGGCAACAGGAATTCTGCAGGAAAGTATTTGTACATGGGACATCTCTGTTAGTGTGGATTTGCTTTTAATCACAAATTTTCTGTATCTAAAGAAAAGGAAACAGGTAATACAACACATGTAGAGATGAGGCTAGTGGGCAAAAACAATGGGACATCATGATCTCTCTGTCAACCACGTTTTTTTCTCCACTATTTCCTTATGAACAATAGGAATGACCAGTTCAGATGACAGGCCAGAATACATTCAAGGAGTTCAAAACTTGTGAATTCTGCTCAGAACTGAGCATCACTCCATGAGTGCTCAGTCCAAGACACCAGGGACAAGTACACTTCCTTACATTTAGAGCCATGGGCCACAGAAGATAAACAGATTAGAAGCTCACAAAAAACTGATTAGGAGGATTTTCAGGGACAACAGACCTCTTAGGTGGCAAATTAATGTCAAAGGACGTCTCATCTCAGTAGCTGGATAAGTTATTTGAGACAGCACGAGAAGTCCCTCTCCACACCTGACAGTAAAGTGGGAACTCTGAATCCATGTAGTATTTCCCATCTCCAGTAAAAATGCTGAAATAAGAAAAAAGCCCCATCTTTTAAGATCATAGTTAGCTTCATCAAAGGTATTTCACAGAAACTTTACACATTCTATTCTCCTACTATACACCAACTTTTTTTTTTTTTTTTAATGTATTCTGGAGGAACAGATACTTACCTAAGAGTCCCATTCTACATAGCTGTTAGAGAACACACAAAATTCATCTCACTCTCCTTTTCATTATTAATTGTTAGACTTCTAACTCAAGGATATCTTTATCTTACCCCAGTACCAATCTGATTAATGGATGCAAACCTCTCACCTTTCAATTACACAGTAAATTTTGACTGCTTCATGAACCTGATTAAGCCTGTCATACCCTTGCCCACAGATAACATAAAACGTGTGTTCAATACAGAACCAATTATCTTTGACCGATGAAGGAGGCATTCTTTTTTCCTTTGGGGTTTGCAGGGGGCAGGGGTGTCTTTCTCTTTTTTTTTTTTTCTTTTTGTTTTAATACCTATCAAGTCATCTTAGCTGAGGTCTTTTCACTGCAAGAACAGTGAAAAGTGAATTGTGAAACAGCACTATCAGTCTCACGCTTTTGAGATGCTAGTCTTGGGTTAATTCTCTACAGGGTATTTAGGCCAAGTACTGAAAGCCCCCAAGTGCTAGAAGACGCTACATGCAAACAAACATGGTTTGAGCAAAGCTGATTGACCAGAAGATCTCCACCAGTCCCAACCAACCTACACTCGGTGATTCTGTGACGGTGACAACAAATACACAGCACCCACTTTGGTCAGGAACCAAAGCGGCACTGGGAAACACTGACAATACAGAGGGGAAGCATAGTCACTGCCCAGCGCGCTTTCCCTCTGTATTTAAATGCTTGTCTAAAAGACCCATTTAGAAGTAGTAGGATAGCCTGAAGAAACAATTTTTGCTCTCCGCTCTGTTAAGCCGGTTCCCAAGAGAGCTGGAACAGTCAGCTTTGAGTAAGTAAAGCGCATTCTGCAGTGTCTATGGGCAAGTGGCTACATTTACTTTAAATGCACGGTTAAAACACAAACATCCATGAGTTATTTGGCAAGCAGAAAACTACTTCTTTCACTACTGGATATCAAATGTCAAAAAGATCCCATGGCTCCAAAACAACCAAAACATATGTAAAAAAACAAAAAAAACCAAACTTCTAATGCCATCAAGAGCATAAAGATCTAAAGATAAACTCAGATGATATTATCGCATAGAAGAGTTAAAGCAGAAACATGTCCAGTTAGTCCTTTTTCCAAAAAGCTACTTGTGCAAAAACAAATTCTCCTTTTTATTTCTTTTCTTTTTTTCTTTGTAAAATATGTCTCTGTTTGGGAAAGTGGAAATTTTCAAACACACAGATGTTTGTGATTGCACACTAGCAGCCTGCTGGGAACCATTAATGGAGTAAAGTTATTCAATCATCTACAAGTCACTTTTCAAAACTGTTGCCTTCAGTCAAGGGGGTGATTAATGGCGTCCTGTAATGACACAGATTACCCCCTGCCCATGCAAGCTCTTTGATTTTAATGCAGTTAAGCTACTGAAGTAAACAAACCAATTTGGGTGATCAACTAGCTCTTTGTCTCATTAAAAATTATTTGACTAGACTAGTGGTAAAAGAATATTGCGTCTGTCCCCAAATTCAATTTGGCATTGTGTAATCATAGCAGCAATTACATTTGCAAAAAGTTAAGAAATTAACAGTGGCAGAAAACGGTCAACCTTTCATTAGAGACTTTCATTAGGGACTTTCGTGTGTAACAAAATTAATATTTTCTAATCACCACGGTACAGCAAACATGCTTCTGTATGTTTCAAAGAGGCCAGCAGCAACTACAGTCACCAGGTAAAAGTCTCAGCAAGCATTTGCAAATTTGCTGTTCAAAACCAAGCAAGCACTCTGCCCTCCCCACAGGAATTTCTGCAAAAACGGCAAGTCCAGCACCCCTCGAGAACACCTTCCGCAGCCGGCTGTCAGGCTGCACTTGCCACCTCATGTCGGGGCAAGTTTTCGTTCCCTCTCTTGTACAACCACAACGGTTAGCGCGAATGTAACTAAAATGACTAGTGCGAACGCAGCAAGTTGAATTATCAGGGCTGAGGCATTTTGTTTCTTTATTTAAACGTCGGGTGCCCACTTGAGTTTAGTGTATTTTCAGTAGAAAACTTGAATGCGCAGTAGCTGAAATATTAGGCTACCTCTGTGCCCCACGTGCGTTCATCGACAGACACAAGTAGCCCGGAAGTCACGGAGAGACACCGGGTGATCAGTAAGCAGAGACACGTTTTGACAAAGCTGATGGCAAACCGCTGCCTGAGGAGAACCGGAGAGAGTAGCGCTCTGGGCATGACCTGATGATCGCTTTAATTCCTTTTAAAGCGATGCAACAGGACCGCGTCTCCGAGATATCTACCGAGCTGATACCGCCGGCTCAATGCCAAGTGCCAGGCGGGCTCCTGCCCCAAGGCTGGCTGCAGCCCTGGCTGCGAGACGGCCCCCTGCGCAGGGGCACTGCCAAACCACAGCCTCAGGTGCCATTTGCAGGACGTCTGCATCACCTTCCCGGCATACCCCATAGCATTATCATCGTCTGTTGCTATTGTTATCACAGAGTACCGAAATAAGAGAGAAAGAAATCAGGAGTCCTCATGTAAAGCGGAGCTGACAGCATGCCATCCTTGGTTTTAGAAAATGTCACTGGCCACGCATTTCACAATACATCAAAGATTGCTTTCAAAGCTTCAGACAGCTATCGGAGTCTCGTTTTTCATCACATTCCTCCCGACAAATTAATACCAGCCTTCCGCATCTTACGACCGAGAACAACGTATCTGTTTCCCACACATCCTGATCAGCCTCTTTGCTCTGAACTCACTCCAAGCCCATCTCCCAACACCCTGCTACTTCCTGACCACTCTCATCTCGACCTTCCTTTTATCCTTCTCACACAGATTTTTCGCAACTATTCTACACATACCCACGGCACTGTAACCTGATGGAAACTTTGTAAAACCTGCTTAAATTCAACAAAACACAATAGGTCGCAGGGAGGATTAGAAAATAAGGAAAACTTTGGCAGCATGACAAAATCAGCATCCAGAAAATATACTAAATACAGTTTTGAGATCAACACAGAATAATACAATCCACATACAGAGATCTGATGAGCATTTTAATCTTCCAATGTCTGCTGGCACAGGACATCTAAGTAGAAGATGTTATCATCTGGTAAATTTTCCAAGGAGGGATAATCTACAGAACCAAAAGCAAATAAAGGCAACAAAAAGAAACAAAGCTTAGCAAATAGAGGCAGCATTTTATTTTGTTTATCAATACCTAAGATAAAGGGGGGAAAAAAGAAGGCTCCAGCCATCTCATCCTCAGAACATTTAATCTGTAGCAAAAAAGGGCAAAGGTTTGCTTCAACTGATCCTGTTATACATGTCAGAAAGGAGATTTTTGTCACCAGTCCCAACTTTCACACCACGTACTCTCAAACATGGGAGAACTTACCACCCCCAGACTGTAAAAGTCAATATAAGATAACTGTAACTATCTAAATCTCTTTTTAACTTACTTCTCTCTAATCTATCAATTTATGAACTCCCTCGCTATACTTAATATGCAAAGAAACTTGCCAGTTTCTAAGGAAATATAATCATACATTTCCAGCAAGAGGTATCTGTATGTTGTTCTGGTTCCAAATACAAAATATAAGAAAATTAAATTGACTTGCTAATGTATCACAAAAAGAGTTTACATTTTTACAGTATGCTTCCTTTTAAGTTTTTAAGTTGTGTGTCCTACTTTCTGGTCTATTAAAAGAATTCTTTGCTTTTTAATTTTAATTATCTACTCTTTACCCTTTCTTCATTTCTTAGTACGACAGGATATTATTACTCCTTATGGGGAATGTTCTTTGGTAAATAGGACCACTACTTTAAAGCTGCATTTAATTCCTCTTACTCACTTCCTCACCCTGAAGCAGTCTGCCACTGAGCACCTACTCTTTTGAAGGAGTTTCATACGTAAATCAAATTTCAAGAATCAAACCCAGAGCATTAACTGTTACCATAAAACCTGAACTTCGCTATGCAATGAAGCTACAGATACTGAAATCTAAAAATCTGAAGTCAGCGTTAATGGATTTCTGTGTCGCTTCCATTACAAGTTTCTCGTTTGACCTCTGCAAAACGTCTCTTGGTTTAACGTGAAGGACAAAGTAAGAGAGGCACACAGCCTTTTTGGAGGAGATTTCTTTGTTAAAGCTGGTCTTACTGCTAGCAGATGCAGCTTCTTATAGCCACATCTTGAATGATGTTTTCTCAGATAAAAATCTTCTCCAGTCTGTTACCTGTCCACAAAAGTTGAGAAATTTCATTGTTTTCAATTATGTTTTGCAGAAAGTGGATAAGGGTAATCTGACAGCATCAAGATAACGGAAGAGTGTTTAGAAGTCAATAACTGTTGTTAATGATTTCTATGTCTGATAGCTAAAATTCCAATTTTAGCTTCCTAACAGAGTCGGGAGACTGCAAAGAACTCAGTAAGGCATCAGATAAAGAAAAAAAAGCACCCTATCGCTCAGTCAATAACCACCCTGCAATTATAAAAGCAGAAAGACATGCCATTTTCTGAAGACAGCCCAGGTGTTAATTGTACAAGGAAACAGCTTAAAGCATAGCTTGCTCTTCTCTCCACCACCTTTATTCTTTTTTGAATAAAGGCTTGCTTTTCTCCCAGCAGTGTTTACATTTAGCTAAGGCAGCGAGTTCTTACAACATCTTGCATTTTCAAATGTCATTCAAGCTGTTTGTCAGTCTGTCCTAAAATGCCACATCGTAAAGAACTAGTCATGTTTTCTACTTCTCATGCGAGGCTCCAGTTGTCGCCTAAACAAGTAAGATGGAGGATTTTTTTCCTCATATCTAAAGCAACTTTGTCTAAAATTAGTGTTAAAACTACCAACAAGACGGGAATAATTTCTTTCTGTGAAGTTTAAATCCTTTTTATAAAAAGAGATGAACCGTCCCAGCCACAGACGGGGCTTGTTCACAGAGATGAGTCAAGAACGCTTCACTCCTGGGGGGTGCTTTTCCTGAGAAGCAGAGGAGCTGAGGGGCAGGGGGAAGAAGAGAGTCCAGAAATGAGCCTGCCTTCCAGAGTTTTCACGAGCCCTCCGGCTTGGCCAGCACAATCATTGTATTTGAAATAAGCATTATTAATAGGCATTTGAAATAGGCATTGGTAATTTTTAGGAAGGGGGCGGGGAGTGTTGTTCTTTTTTGAGGGTTTTTATCCTTGTTGTTTTTTGGGTTTTTTTTTTAAACAAGTCTTGGAAAACGATTAGAAATTTTTGAAAAAGAAAGACTGGAGAAACCAAAGCTCTTCTGCATTTTCCTATTTTAAACGTGTTTTTCAACTATTTAATGTTGCTGTCCAGATAAACCCTAGAACACCACCAGGATATTTTTTTTCTTTATCAGAGTATTAGTAGCTCTTACGTGCTTACTTAAAAAAAAAAAAAAAAATGAAGTTCACTAAACTTGGATATAATTGACCTATTTACCTATATAGCACCTTCAATTGAAGCAGTTTGAACTCCTTTACAAAAGGTGTTGCAAACAGCACATACAAATTAATTTCTCCCCCTAACCAGGAGAAAGGCATTATAGGCCTGTATTTTTTTTAATGTTATACGTTATTTCGTTCTTTATATGCCTTTATTATAGGCATCATGCTAAGATAATAACTGTAATGTCACTAGGTCCCATGACACAGTATTCAGCTTTCCCCAAAATCATCCTGCGCTCTATACTTGCTTAGAAGGTGCTTTTTGGTGCTTGCATTTACTCCTTCCCTGCAGCTGAAGAACGAGAAACACACACGCATAAATTTCCCTTGGAAAGTAAACCGGATCTGCAGAACTCATTTCTGCTTCAAGCTAATGCACTAAGTCTCATTGCGAATGATCCTCTTGCAACGCCACTCACCTCCATGGCAGTAGGGCTCTAATCCTTCGAGATGCAAATAAGAAATCAAGAGCCTTGTGGCACCATACCATACTGCAGGCGTGTTAAGGTCAGGTTTATTTTGGTGGGCAAAAGTCTGCTTTTCTTCCTGAAACCACTTATTTATTCGGTGTTCCCACAATGGCAATGACTTATAACTAAAATAAAAATCCAAACTTGCTTAGGGTCCTGGGTTTCGGTTTACTGAGCTGTAGTACTTCCATTTCCATAAAGACACAAAGCATTTGAAACTTAGTATTTCACAGATGAGGGGGAACCAGGGAAGTTGTTCTTGCTAGCTCATCCCTTCAGCACGTGGTGGAAAAGGTAGGCTACTGCACAGGTGCTGGCCGCCATTCCACTTCCAAATCCTTTCCCCTTCCCTAAAGGCTGCTTCGTGAAGGCAGATAAAGGAGAAAAGAGAACACCATCCTGAAGACCCACCTTCTGAAAAACTGTCTCATAATGCCAGGAGAGAGAAAAAATGTGATCAGTTTAAAATACCTTTAGTAAACATTTCATGTGTGGATTTTTTCCCCCTTAGCTTTCAAAACAAAAGTGCCACCCAGATCCCATCGCTGTTTTGAAGCCTGCCACTAACCTGCTATGGAAGATAAACAGAAAAAGCCTCTGCCGTGAATCTTTGGACAAATTACGCTTCTGCTTCACCTACTGTACCTGTTGTATCACCACTTCTCTACATGTGAATAGCATTCTCTTTCCTGTAACAGTGAATGTTACACCTAGAAATTCAACCTCTTCATCCCAGCATTACCTAAACTCTTAGAAGTGATACTAAATGAAAACATTAGGCATCATTTAAATTAAGGGTGAAGAATTTTTTTTATTCCCCAGTAAGTTGTTAAAATGCTTACAACTATTCGATAGGACAAAGAATTATAAGAATCCATGCTTTAAAAAACGTGTGAGCAAAGCAATAAAGATCTGCAGACAAATCTGACAACATAGAAAAGAAGGCTCTCACCTTACTTAATCATGTTTTTAAAAGCCAGAAGCCAGTCTTTTTAGTGAAAGCCTCCAAAAAAAATTATTAATATACTCTGAATTACAAAAAAATACTATGGTCATACATAGTTAAAATATAACAAATAAAGGAAACATTCTTTTTTTTCCTAGGTGTTTGTCCTCTCTAAGAGAATATTTAATACGCACACAGTTCTTTTGTCTCTCGCATGTCCCTCCACGCACACACAGATGTATATATTGAGAGCGAGCGAGAAAGAAACACAGGCTTTTGTTACCACTCTCTGTAAACAAATGCAAGAACTAACACCTATAGTCAATAAGTAAGTCATAAGAAAATCCTGTCTTGTTTCGACAGGTCATTCCAGTGGGTTTTAAAGAAACCTCCTGCCCATAGTCCTTAAAAAGCCTACGTCCCTCGTTTTTTCCAGAAAGGAGCAAAAGCGGGCAGGATAATGTAAAGAAAAAGTCAGTACAGACTTTCCCCACTCAACTATTCAGAACCTACTGTAACTTGCATAAATATTCAAGCAATTATTCAAACCATAATACCCGAGTTCTGTTTTTCCTCAAGCTTTACATTCCCCTCATGCAGGGGATAGCACTTTTCCTCAAGCTTATTTGGCCAAACTCTATTGGAATGCTGCAAGTAAAATAGTATAATGTGAAATAAATCACTCTCACTCCCGCCAACTGACTGTGTGTTTATATATATTATCAGAAACAAGTCAGGATCTACTTATACTCCCAGCTGAAGACAGCTGGAATTGTGCCACCGACTTCCATTCACGCAGGGCCATGTTAAATGTCTCCGGCCAAGACTTTGTTTTAATACCTGTGAAACACATTGCACATTTTGATGCCATATAAAGAACAACAGTAATAACAGTAAGTCAGCCTTGCATAAAACCATAAAATGTTTAAAATAAATACGTGAAGACTTGCTTGAATAACAGAGGGTGCTGAATACTACTTAGTGCTCGTGACCACCTGCAGTATTATATCCAGGATACAAAGCTAATTTTAGATTTCTGGATGAATGCCCACTATAGGATATGCTATTTTTACTAAGTTCTGACACATATGTCCAATGGCACACCTCCACTTCTAAAGTGGTACTGCAAGGCTATTAAAGCTTCCAGTTACCACTTGGCTCAAAACTGCAAACTACTACAAAGTTCTTTTGCAAAACTCTTCTTTGTATTATTCTGATTGACTTTACACAATAGAACTTATGAATAAAATCACAATAAATACCTGGAAACAGTATAATTAGAAGAGGTCGGCTGTGGCATCTATTAGTCTTCCCTCCTCCCCCAAAGTCTCTCTCATCAGAACCCAAAATAACAGTATTTTACATATATTATTGCAACTTTCAGTTCAATGTACAGAAAAATCATACAGAAATAGCCTTCATCCACAAAGCAGACTTCTGGACATCTATACTATACCGACCACACCTGCCTCTGTCTTATGGAGCGGCAAAATAGAATCAAAAATGTAAGAAACAAACATGGTGATAAATGTATGACTATACTCCACATAACAATATGGATGCTGGGAATCACCATCATCCACTTTCAATTTGGACCTCTAAGTCACTGAGTACAATGGACAACCGAGTTTTACAGAAGGGTTTATAGTACAGAGCTGGTGTCTAGTTTTCCCAAGGAGTTATTTTTAACCAAGGTACAGGGTCAGCAAGTCTGGAATGAGCTTTAGCAATCGGGGTTTAAGATTTCCTCCTTTCTACTCACGTGCACTTCTTCCTTTACCTGCCACATTTCAACAGGTGGACTGAGACTGCTCCGAGACTTGTCTTCCATTATGACAGATTTTAATCCATTTTTAATCAAAGAGATTTAAATGCGAGCACAATATTTGGCATGCATCCTGAAGCAAACAATAAAACATATCTTCTGCCAGAATCTCCAACGAAGACAATCCCAATAGTTAGGGGGAAATGTCAGACAGAAACA
>VYZM01006855.1:134649-145238 GCA_013398915.1 Dromas ardeola
AAAAAGGAAAAGGTGGAGAGTAAAGAGTCTGCCTCTGGATTATGAAGGAACCACAGCGAACCAAAGATCTCTCTCCAAGAGTCAAAAACAAGGTTGTTGCCATTTCAAACTTACTTCCGGACCACCCCATAAATTAAAGCACGTACCCAGTGTGCACTTTATAAGTTTGAAAAATTAACTTGTTTATCTCCATAACATGTCCATGGTATCATATCATCCATAGCAGAGTTCTACTGCAAAGCTCATCACAATTCACAGAAGAAACGCAAAGCAAATTACAACAAGCTGCATGGAAAGTTCGTACCTGGAGAACAGCTGAAAGTCCTGTAGATCCACAGACCTTCAACACACAAATGAAAACAGTGTCCACCCTCAGGGCTGGTGATATAACTCCAATTATCCTGACTCAGTTTTCTAACTTGAGATTGAGTTTCTGTAATTCACATTATATAGCAACGCCTTCTGCCTGCCAATTATTTACATTAAGACAGCCACCAAGTTTCATGCAGTTATATGTGTGAGAAACTCTGTGTTAAGTGTTTCATTAGCTACATGTATATACCTCTAAGTACTTAAGACAAGTGGTGCAGCAGCAGTGGATATGGTTAGCTGGAGCCTTGTTCCTTGAACTAGTCCAAGAGGAGTCAGATCCTGTGATCGCCCCAAGGCAAACCCAAGAGGGTAACACTGTGAGTCCGAGTGGGGTGCCGGGTGCGTAGTGGCGGAGAGAAAGGCAGAAAGGTTTTCACAATTTTTCAATTGCCCATATCCAGTCTACTAGCTCCCACCACACTGTTCTCCTATAACACATGGGCTCTAGTGTCCTCTGAAGCTTTCCATTCCCACTCATCCAAAACATCCTCTCACATCTCTTATTTCTACTAGCTGTTTCTCCCCTCTTGCTCACTACCTACCTCATTATCTTTACTCCTTGAATGAGGCATTAAAAAAAAAATAAAATCACCCACCCACACAAGAGCAGCTGCTCTTCTCTGTACTGACCTTCAGGACACAAAGCAGCAGAGGAAAAAAAAAACCAGACAGACAACCACATGGATGCCAGCAGGCTCCTGCCAGCCCAAGCACCCCTGCTTGCTCAGAGTCCAGCAACTGCAATACACTCATCCCGGGCTATGGGAATGCAGGAAAGGGGACCTGCATGTCTTCGAATCATAGACTAGTTTGGGTTGGAAGGGACTTCTATAGGTCACTACTCCAACCCCCCTGCAATGAGCAGGGACATCTTCAAGTAGATCAGGTTGCTCAGAGGCCCATCCAACCTGAACTTCAAGGTTTCCAGGGATGGGGCATCTACCACCTCTCTGGGCAACCTGTTCCAGTGCTTCACCACCCTCATTGTAAAAAACTTCTTCCTTATGTCTAGTCTTATAGGCGACAGAGGTACCATGACACTCACCACACCTTCCAATGGCTAACTGAAGGCTGAGTTTGCACATGGCGTGCTAACAGAAACAACTTTACCTGCTGGAATCACTATCTTGGCTGACTTAATAGAGAGTGAAGGCAGAAAACAGTAATTCCACCTAGATACAAAATTCACAACAGGCTCTCATCCTTGATGGATTTGTTGGAGAGGGATCAGCAAACTACACCAACACCGCCATTCACATCTTTTTATTCATATGCACAAAAGAATCACTTGAGCATCTAGAGAATCAATTGTTCATTAATACATTTACACAAATATAACCTATTAGCAGAATGTAGGAGTACCCTGGCCTGCCCTATACCTTAGACATCATCCTGCACATGACAGATCTAGCAGAATTAAGTAAAATTACTAAACAATAAAGCAAGGGTTATTCTAATTTTTTTTTTACCTTAAGATGTAAACAGAGCAAAAAGGAACTCAACAGAGCATAAGAGCTCATTTTATTAGCATTGCTATACTAAAAGGTAGATAACAAACCCTGTAGAACATTTATTTCCAAATTTGTTTGGACCATGAAGCAGTGCTAACGTTAAACCCTCAGTATTCCACCCCCCTTCACTAGCATTAAGCAACCTAACCTTTAATTGAGTACCCTATAAAAGCAACATACTATTGTACATTATCTCAAACAGCATATTAAGACCTATTGATCCCATTTTCGGAACTACAGCTGCAGTTCGAGGGAACGGAAGGGGAAATAACTAGAAGGATTTAGAAATTTAAACATAATAGCTGTACTTTTACACAACGGACTTAGTCACAGCCTGCAGCAAGAGTACAAGGCAATATATACCATCAAATCAGAGGCAAACTATGGAGAAACACTTGCACTAACAAAGTGCTCATTAGCTTTCAGTAAAGAAAAGTATATTAAAACTTCAAACTTTCATGTCCATTCTTAATACTGTAGGCCAATTAGCCTGTCCATCTTCCTTGTCCATCTAACTTAACGTAACTTCGTAATTTACTGAAATTCTACTGATTCAGGTGTATCTTCTGAATCTAGTCAAATCACATCATGAGCTCTGCCTTTAAGAGAACCCACTATAGCCATCGTGAAGGATTAATTTAAATTACATTTCTTTTATTAATTTTTTCACTCTCAAGCAAAGCTTGCTCCATTCTTCCCTGCAGTCCAGCTTGCCAGAATAAAGTTAAGAAGTTTATGAATTTTAGATATTACACATAATCAATATTTGATGCCAACATTTCTTTGCTCTTCAAAGAGATAAGCTCTTCAGAGCTCAAAATAAAACTATCAACTACCAGAACCGTGTCCTGATCTCTATTTCAATTCACTTTGTCTTTTGGCATGATCTCACGCACTAAACACTGGACTGAAGCTGGTAAGTTCTTCCCAGCAGAAGGGCCTCTGTCCTTCCACTATTACTTTGTATGTCTGGGATGCTACAGCAGTATTTTGGCGAAACAAACAAAGGGGGCAGATTATCTAGCCAGTACCACTGTTTGGCAAACTGGAACAGATTGTAAAAATGTGTGTGTGAATGCCTATCTGTGTATGTATATAGAGAAAAAAGCGTACACACACAATCATGCACCACTATAAATATATATAGGAACTAAAAGGTAAGTTTAATTTTGACCATGCATACAGTAAACCAGGAAACATTTATAAATGGTGTTTGCAAACATTTCTTTAAGAAATTACAAATGTCACAGATAGCTTTATATTAATTATAAAATGTTTTAAATTATACATAGGTTTTACAGTCAGAGGGAGCATTACTATCATCCAGTTATCTAACTAGAATAATTTTGGTCACTGACCCTCACTCAGCAATCCCTACACAGAAGTTATTGCTCGAATGAGCTTTGCCTATCATAGCCTACGTTTAATTCTAATACATTTGTCACAGATTACTAAAGTTTCAGTCAACACTCTAGTTTTACTATACAAATGCGTTATACTTGATCTTTCTCTGATGTTTGAGAACCTTGAGCAAACTGAACAGGTCACCTACAGGCGGCTTCTAGTCAACAGAAATGCTAGAGGAAGGCAGCAGTTAGCATCTCCAGCTTACTTCATGCCATGCTCCATAAGACACCAGAAATCTCACTGTTTCGATGGTTCTGCATGGACTGACTCGCATCCTTCCCTTCACATGCTGAGCTATAGCGGAATGCACTGGGAGTGATCATACCAGACAAACAAGTATGGACTTGGGCATACCCCATCCCTGGAGGTGTTCAAGGCCAGGCTGGATGGGGCTTTGAGTAATCTGGTCTAGTGGAAGGGGGCCCCACCCATGGCAGGGGTGTTGGAACTAGATAATCTTTAAGGTCCCTTCCAACCCAAATTATTCTATGATTCTATGACTTCCGTGTGAACGGAGATTTCATCCATAGACACCCTGAGGCAAAGATGCTATATTTCCATCCATTTTTAAATGGCCAGGTCTACCACCAGAAAAACAGAAAATGGAAAATCAACGCAACACCTTTCTCTAGCGATGAGCTCCTAAGACAAAGGGATAAGGAGTACAGTTATCAGCCTAAATGCTGTTAAAATGGTGAGAATATCTTGGGAACTACTGCTGCAAAAATAAGCTAAATGAAACAACATTTCAGAAGAAGATACTATTTGTTTACATACCACTTGCTATTGATAAGGCTGAAGAGATTATCAATTAAGTCTGCTCATCACTTCCTCCCCTAGTCAGCTGCCTACAAGAGCAATTCCAAACTCTTTTCAGTCACAATATGACATGTAAACCTGATCAGTATAATACTAAGTCTTGTTAACTCAAATCTTTACGACTTAGTCAGAAAAGTAAGGCTCCCATAAGCACTCCAGTTCACATAAGCCTAATGCTTGTAGGACTAGTTATACATTGATGAAGTCAATACAGATGCTACCGTGAAGTCAATGGGTTTTTTTTCTCTTAATGTTTTGGGACGCAGGGTGGCATTAGAAGTACCTAAAAGACAACATGAAAGATATCCAGGAACAGACAGACAGTTTTTCCTAAGATTAATCATCAGAGTTATCAACTAGCTATAGATACTAATACAAACAGAAACACCATTCTTCATATGAAAATTGATTTGTGGAAAACAACTTTTTACGTGGAACCAAGAACATTCAAGACTTATGAGTAATTTCTTATATGGCTTGGAAAGTTTTAGTCGCCAAATAAGCAAGAAGCAAAAAAGGGACTCAAACATGCCATGAAGCAACACAATGCAGAAAATGGCAAAGGGAGACAAGCACCTGGCTTGGCAAGAATGCTAGTTAATGCTAGTTAAAACCAGAAACCTCTAGATCCTCAGGTTTTGTGTGTAATTGAGTTCTCTAGACCTGATCTATGGCTACAGATAAACCTTTGAAGGTGCCAGTGCGTGCACAGAGCTGGGAACAAGTGTGGTGTTAACTGCTCTGCTCATTTCAAATGCCATTTTCAAAATTTTAAGTGTTGGCATTGTTAGCAGTTTGGGGCTTACGAAAAAGTCAAGGTTGGTGAGAGCAGCAGGGGAAAAAAACCCACTCTTTTAAAGGACTTTTTAATGGGGAATATTAAATCTAGAAAATTAACAAGTACATGCAATTATGAGCTAGGTCTGATTTCTACCAACAATTCACAGTAGATCAAAAAAGGTAAGTTAAGCACATGAATTGTTCCTCTCAAACAA
Organism: Dromas ardeola; assembly: GCA_013398915.1. NCBI lineage: Eukaryota > Metazoa > Chordata > Aves > Charadriiformes > Dromadidae > Dromas > Dromas ardeola. The sequence continues at coordinate 139,754 of VYZM01006855.1, forward strand.
ATGGAGCTCCCTATATTTGCAGTTATGCAATCCTTATATCTTCTCTTATTAAAATATTAGTGATACACCTCTGTAGCAAAATAGTTATTTTTTTTAACCTTCTGGAAAAAAAAACACAGTTACAACATAAGATCTCTACAACTAAAGCTGAAGGACAAGCTTTGTCAACAGTCATCCTATAAAAAGACTAACGTGTGTTTTCCCAGGAGGCAGGTAGCCAATTGCAGGTGATGCGTTCATATGGGTACTCAAAGGAAAAGAACACATTTGCTTGGGTTATTTTAAGAGCACTTCATGATTACAGGTATGAAACACAAATATAAAGACTCAAGTTAAATATCAGAATTAAGTGTTTACCTCTACTTCAAGACCATTTTTCTTCAAACCCCAATACTGATCTTGTTGGCCTTCAGATTAAATAAATTTGCAAAACCATTTTCCCTGCCAGCTATAGATAAGTGAGCAAAAATGGAATTTTCTAATAAAAACTAGTTGCAAACTTACTTATAGAAAGCATACTGAAGGAAGAAAAACAGTCCCTCCACCCAGACCATTAATTTAATTTAAAACAACAGACAACAACAGAAAAAAGAATAATGATTCACATGCAGAGCCCGGATCTCTCTTTTTGCCGTTGTTGCTAGTTACGCTTTTTGTTTGTTATCAGCAGTTAAAGGATGATGCCCAAGCTGCACTGGTTTGTCTTCAATATTAAAGACTTATCTAATGCTTTAGGTAAGGAGTCTAACACTATGCGCTCAGGAAAGCAATAGAAGATAAATTGGAAAATCTTGCCATTCTCTTGGACAATTCAGATGAGTCTGTAGACTCTGACCAAGCTTTACGACAGAATTACATCACTTGTGCAAGTCTCCAGGGCCTGAGGTAACAGCAGTTTAAGACTCATACCCACATTCATCAAGAGAAGCTTTTCTCCCCACAAACATCTCTCGCACGTATCTAGATCTGTACGCATGAAGTCATGCTTTTAGCAAATGAATGTAGAACAGTTATGTCATTTTATACTACCAATTCCAACAGCATGTATCAGAATCCATTATCATTTTTCAATAGAGTAAGGTCTGACAGAAAGCTCTGGAAGACTGAGCTCCAGTTTTTAACGGGTAATTACCCTGAATTTCCCCGCTTCCTGACACACTCAAGGGCAATGCAATGAGGCATCGCCTCTCAGGTACCTCAGGTCTCAGCAGATGAGTTTAACTGCGGGTGAAGATGGGCATATGTCTGTGCCTCGGTCCATTTGCAACCTCCACAAGAGAGCCTGTTGCCTCTTATAAAACTAACATAACAAAAAGCTGTATGAACACACTTTCAACCACTGAGGCCAAATCCACCAGAGCTCTTCTGCCAGTCCTAAATTTCATCGCTATTTGAGGGACTAATTGGAATATTTATCTGCACACGCAATCCTCCGCTCCCCTCCTTCCTCACCTGGTAATACTCATTGCACACCTGCAGTTACGCTGAGACCAGTGCCTATGGGGCCTTACTGGGATCAGTGGCCATGGGTACTTCAAAGACAAAAGGTGTTTTTGTCAAAAGAAGATCAGTTCCCTAATACTGTTTACAATATGGATCCACATGAAGGGTTACGCTGGCACAACTACAAGGACCCCGTAGACAACTGACTGACATAAAGACCCAGAATTGTCAAGGAGGACAACAAACTACAACACACTCTGACTGGCACAGCATCCTCCAACTATACCTGCCAGCTGACGGGGAACACAGCATACAGTGGTTTTCAGATCACAAAGAGAAGCTTCTGTTAGAGGACAGGAGTTAAGATTTTTATTTTATTTTAATTTTTTAATATTTTATCAAGTGAGAGTCAGAATGTGGCTTTGCAGCGTCAGAAACAGGTGCAAGAGACAATACTACCAACAGTGTCTTTAGCTACTTCAGCATCGCAGCTAGTTCATAAGGCTCGTAAGAGTCATTATACTCTTGGCCTAGGCCAGGCTGATACGCCTTGAAGAGCACTATCAGGAAACAGCCCTCTCTCTTCCCTTCCAAAGCTGAAATGCCATCTTTTGGCTAAGCTACAAGTCCCATGTTGCAATACTGGATAATATAACATCAGATGTTAGTAGCAATTTTGGGCACTTACTATCTCCTAGACATTCTTACTAAGCATTTCAATATCATTGCTTATGTTGAAAATGTGAGAAAGGAAAAGCATGCACTGGAGCATGAGAAGCTAAATAAAAATGAAAATCACACACACACTGGTTTTTATAAGAAAATCTAATAAAACAACCATAAAACCCTACTGCAAGTTCAGAATAAGAAAGCAAATGAGACAACAGATGAGGCCAACAACAACACAACTCAAATTAGGTAACGTACCAGCCCAGATGTGCTGCTACTTTTTGAAAGACCTGCCAAGAAGCCCATCACAGAAAACAGCAGTCATTGCCTGTGGACAAAACACAATCCCTTTTCACAGCCTCCAATTTTGATGCTGACTTAGTAAAGAAACCCTAAAACTTTGCTAGACTTTGAAACACACAAAGCAATACACACCCTGCTGTAACTGGCAAGGCCAGGAGTTTTCCCTCAAGTACTCAGCAATTTCACTTCTATCAGACAAAGTCAACAGAAAGGGCTTCATCCTGTATGTCTCCTCCCATACCAAAGCTATTTCAGCAGTGCTCCTAGGGTATACTTCATAACTAGGGGGCTGAACCAATGCCAATGTTAGTGGGCTTCCACTGAAAACAGATCACTGAAATGATCTGGATTATGAAGAAAAAAAAAAAAAAACTGCAAAAAAAAAAAAAAGAGGCAGGAATTTCCAAAGTGACTTTGTGCTGGAGAAAAGGCAGTGCAGAACAACTGCCTGAATGTTTTTAAAAATCACAACACAAAAGTTCAATGGCATACCTTTGTCTTTTGGGGGCTCACCAGCAACAGGAATTAGTGATTCTGCTACAACCTTACTGTGAGTCAGAAGAACAGGGCCCAAAATTATTAAAACACTCTCTTTCTAGCTACAGAGGCTATATATAAAGTTATAGTTAATTTTACATTAACCATTCTTGATTCTCAGTCAAACCTAAGTCTAACCAGAGGGCACATTTCAACAGCCTTCTGGGTTTCCACCTAGACTAGCAATTGGGGAAGGAAGGCAGCAGCAGAGAAGCCAGCTCAATTTTGAAATTCAGAGAAGGGGTGGGGAAAAGAAGGTGGGAAAACCTCACAGTTTGCAGTATGGCTCATCTCTTCAGGCCATCCAATTAACCTTATAAGCCAATCTTGCAGCCATCACATACACTAATTCATTCATCACACGCCTTTAGTAAAGCTCAAGAATCCATCCCCAACAGAGAGAGAGAGGACAGCAAGAGGCTGCGTTTCAGCATTCTGATAGTTGTAATTTCTGTAACCTTCTCCTAAACCAAACAAATACTGGTAAGTGGTTGCATGTTGCTGTTCATCTAGCAAGGAGTTTCAGAATCAACCAAAGATCTAGAGCTACTCAATCAACATCCTCCACGTGAAACAGTAATTTCCATTACAAGGGTTGGTAGCCATGAAAACACTGACCAGTTCTACTGGAAATGAAGATCCAACAATACTAAGGTATACTGGAGCTCAGTGATACATCCTGATTTTAAAAATTGGAAAAGGAACGAAAATCCGTATTATCTTGCTATTACACAAGAAATTTCGTAACGCAGATAAGCTAATTACAGATCAGTTTGGAAATGATAGTGCAGCTGACATGTTACACAGCATTTAAACTTTTTCTCAAACAAATCATTCAAACTGTTTGAAAAGAAGAGATAACCTTTGAAAAGGTAAGTTTTTAAGAGCTGAGTTAAACTCAAAAATTTCACCTACAAAGGCCTCATTGCAGACTTCATACCAATCCCAGCTTTCACTGACAAACATCAGCTCCTTTGTGAATTTGCCTGATTTTCTAATATACTCTGGGACACAAGTACAGATTTCTTCCCAAAAGGTCTCCAAACACAGATTAATTTTATTAACATATTTACACAAAAATGAATATAGGGGTAAAGAGTTGATTTATACAGCAGACAACTGGATTGCGTCAAAGAACCTCAGGGAAGACACACATCTGAGAATAGATGCATGAAGAAATCCATTGAATGACAAGAGATTTACATGCTTTATACTTTGGAATACACACACTAGCAAAATCAAGAACATGTCACTAATTAGAGTGCAGTTTGGGGGTCATTAACTTGGGTTTACATTTGCTACCCTCCTGACAAACGTTAAGCAAATGTGCTCTACTTAGACGCAACCCGGCAAATCTCTTAAACAAATAACCGGACGCATTTACAAAGCAAACTGAAACAAAAGCCCCGACCTCTTCTTGGAAGCAGTTTGCTGTTTTCACAACAACAGGTTTTAACAGCAAACCGTACCTCAACTGCCCGGTTCGTGCTGTGAGATTCCCCAGGTTTTGCGGAAGAATTGCAGATAGCAGAGTGCCACCTGTCTTTCACAGCTCACAGCTGCAATGCTGCAGCCGGAAAACGAGCCGACCGCGACCAAGTGACAAATATAGCTCGAAAGGGTCGGTTTGAAAAACGTTTATCGTGTTTGACAAAACCAGCTCCTTTTGAATCAGTTACAGCTTTAGGAAAGAGCAAACGTATAGTCTGTAACTTAAAACTTTCCGATGAGGAATGTATACACATGCCAAAGAGGATAAGCGGATGATAATGAAGAGAAACGGACTGATTAACAGTAATCTGGAGAAAACTCAGCACCGACAAGAACTCCCATTAAACATCTCCATAAAACGATGTTACAGAAAATGAGAAGTTCCTCAGAGCTGCTTCCTATAATTCCTAATTACGGCAGCAGCAATACCAATTCATCTCAGGAGCTGTAGTAACATATATTACCAAACATCAAGAGCATATCAACATTTTATAAACCAGATGTTGAATCTAAAGCAAACTCATGCATCATTGATATTCAGAAGTCGGTCATCATAAGGTATTAACTAATTACTAGCTACTGCTTTATGTTAAATAATATGGTATCGGATTGCACACACCCTCCCTCCCACTATCAACAGATAGTACGGGTAGTACACACCTACTATCAGCTGATAGTACTATCAACTATCCGCTTACGTGTCCTACAGCCAACACAGCCCTCGCAGACCAGAGTGCAGAAAGGGGTCCGCTCCTGCTCATCCCAGGAGCTCAGCTGCTCCTTTGGCTGAATTCCTTCACGCAACCTCTAACACTAAACTGAAGTTCGCAGGAGGCTTATGTTGTATTTCTGCAGTTCATGCCTTGTAACCTACAGTTTACTCACTGGAAAGTAATGAACTTCATTCAGTGTAAACGCTGTATTTGTATAAGACTACATCGTATTTGTATAAGACTACATCGTATTTGTATAAGACTACATCAACAGAAGTTAGAATCCACGTGGTTTCCCTAAGTAGCTGGGGGAAAAGACAAAAAAAAAA
>VYZM01006855.1:148191-232662 GCA_013398915.1 Dromas ardeola
CCGGCAGCCGGCGAGCCAGACCCCCGCGTCCCGTCCCCGGGCCTCTGGCTGTGCCCGGGGGCCGGCGCGGAGCCGCTTGTCCCCGTCCCCGTCCCCGTCCCGCTGCGCTGGCCGGGCGAGCCGTCAGCCCCCGCGCTGCGCTGCGCGGCTCGGCGCGGAGGAGCGCGACCGCTGACATTTTTCGCGACCACGTAAAAAAGCCTGCGGCGAGTCCCTCTCCGCCCCCCTCCCTCCCTCCCTCCCCTCCCCGGCACGGGTCGACGTGTCAGCCCCGAAAGTTTATTTTTAGGCCCTGGGAGAGTTCCCTATAAAGGTCCCGCGGCGGGAGCGGGGCGGTGAGACGTGGCACTGCGCGGCCCAGGCGCGCAAGCATCTTCCTCCAGGTACGTACGTTTGCGTTTCCGCGCTGACGGTATTTTCGACGCATGCTTTTGTGTTTAGCCAGCCCATCTGTGTTAAAGCAGGAGGTTATTTTTGTTCGTGCATGTATTGTAATGAATTCCATCAAAGTTGGTGTGGGTTTGGTTGTTGGTTGTTTTTTTTCTTTTATGGCAGCATTTGCACGTTTCTTACTGCAAACCGCAGCAGAAACTGACTTGCGTTGTTTGCACAAGACTAAAAGCACTGAGAATTTATTAAAACAAACAAAACCATGGAATTGATCCATGCTAGAGTAATCCTATGAAAATATACTTAATTAAAACAACTAGAATCAAAACTTATCTGTAAGCCAAAATGTTGCAAATCCAAATTGCCTTGAAACATTCAGCTCAAGGGAGAATGTGACTTTGGCTGTGTTATAAAAGAAACTTGTTCAAGGAGAAACTTTAATGAAAGTTTGAAATTATCATTAAAAATTAAGCTCTGGAATTTGGAACATTCTTTCTGATTGCTTCTTGGTATTAGGGAAAAAAAAAACCAACCTCAACCAAACCACAAAAGAAAATACTAAGGGCCAAACTTTTTTTTCCATTACAGTCGTGTAGCCTTGACAGTCAAGGATGTTTCCTTATTTATAACAATACAGTTTTCTAAGACACCAATGTAACGCATATTTACGTAGGATCACTTTCCTGTGAAATTTTCTTATCTCCAGAAAATACTTGTATAGAAAATAAAAGAATCCATTTTACGCATAAAAATTTCCATCAAAGTAACTGCAGATATAGGATGATTCGTGCATGTACCCCATTGACTTGGAGTATTTTTAGGATGTATCTGTGCACATCAGCAAGTCCCGTGCTTTGTATGTATTTCCACCTATTACAACAGCTTTAGACTTTTTCTTTTTAAAGAGGAGATATACTTGTTTTTCCAACTGCTGTGGAAAAAAAATACCCAAGTATCCGTACTTTATCTATGAAAAGTAAGCACTTTGTATACAGAAACAACTGCCAGTAAAAAAGGTCAAAATTTTGGCACCTCGAGTGATGTACCATTTTAGCCTCTAACAATTCCTCTGCAGTTTGGCTATGAAACAATGGGCACGTATGTAAAAAATTTAAAAAATAAAAACAAAAAAATACTTCTATAGCTTTATATGGTACTGGATTACTGATGTACAGTACATCCTAAGCAAAATTCCACTGAAATCATACTTTCTCTATATCATCCCCAGAGGTTTTAAGTCACGTGCTTTATAGCTAACTACCAATCTCATGGAAGAACAACAATGATGTCAATGATTAGTTCTATTTCATTTTATTTTATTTTGAGAAGCTCATGGGCAAAGATGCATGAAACTGGCCTGATATTAACCGTGTTTGAAATAAAGCTACAAAAATGTAACATTATTTAATGTTACGTGTTACTCTGTGCAATGTCTGAGTGTAAAGTTAAATCTGATGAGTTGAGCGAGTGAGAGGAGCCATTTTAGGCAAAGCACTTTCCAGACATAGTCCTGCAAGTAGTGGCTGAGGGGTTTTGGGGTTGGTACAGGTGCCTAGCACAGCGGTGTCTCGATCCCAGGGTAAGCCTCTGTGTGTTACTATAAGCAAAATAAGTAAGGATATCCTAGCATAATCTAGAAGTATTATGCTGAGGGTAGGGGAGAAAGAAGCAGGAGAAGCCCTACTATCTGTTTTAAAGAAGGAAAAAAAAACCTCAGAGGATCGAGTCCCAGTTCCATCCAGCCTTCCTTCCAGTACAGATCTCCTCCTCCTCTGCCCTGTATTTGCCTGTCATTATATTTCTCACTGCTACTAATTCTTGATCCCTCCTTCCAACAAAATAGAGCCGAGCATGCTAAGGTATGTGAAAGTGGGAAGGTACGGCAGTTGGAAGAGGAAAGGTTGCACAGCACCTTCAGGCTTTTGGCCAGTTTGGTGGGAAGCCAGATTTCAGCTCCTCCCTGTGGTGGCAGGATATAAGGAGTGTTAGAAAGCCGGGAAGGGGGTGAGTTTCCATCTGTTTAGGGCGGAAAGCCATGGTGTAAGGGAAGGCCTGTCTTCACATTATCCGTCAAAAGCACCTTGGATCGTATGTCTGTCTTTTATCATTTAGAAAAACAAAGTCAGATACTGTAAGCCCAAAGTTTAAGTTAGGTTAAAAGTAAAAAGAAAGGTAAAAAAAAAAAAAAAGGAGGGAGGAATTAGCTTCAGTAAAACTGAGCCTTGAGCTATGCTTGCATCGTAGGGAAAAGACCTCACTTGAGGTTCACAATGACAGAGTTCAAAGGCATTATTTCCATTGCATTTTGCTTTTTTCACTCCATTGAAAACATTAGTTATTTTTGTTTAATTCATGAGAAACATGCAGGAAAAAACTTTGAAATCTCACAGTTAATTGCCTGCTTTTGTTTTTTCAACCACATCATCTGTTACTCAGGAGAAACCCTCCTGGTGACCAGAAACTTTCCAGAGCAGACCAGCCAGGAGCACGGTGCATGTGAACAAGCTCCCTTTCTTGAACCAATGCTAAAGAACAGAGAGTTTGTGCAGTCTGGTATCTGGCTTACGTGACCTCTCTGAGAGACCTGTTCATCAGGTCTACATCGCTGTTTCTTCCTTCTTTCCCGTTGAGATTCAGGAAAAGTATTTGGTCTGCTGCGTTTGAGTTGTGTGAGTCCTCAGCATTCCCACCTGCATCGAGCAAAGTCATCTTCCAAGGCTGGATCATCATGACTCTGCCATATTTGAATGTCATCCTCATTTGAATGTCATCTGTACCTCAGATGGTTCTGGTAGGGAAGCATCCTGTTAAAAAGCAGGACGCGCAAGGCTGTAGCTGTGTATCCCCAGTAGTGCCCATCCCAGTAGCAGACACAAGTTCAGACTAAGCAAACTTTTAATTGTCTTAGCAAAAGACACCGTTGCAATACTTGCTCTAAATCACAGGGAAATAAATGTCAGAGTTACAAACTGTCTCCTGCTTTCTGTCAAATTATTGTCTCGCATTATATGCTGTATTTAAAGGTTACACTGACTAGTATCTGTAATATCCATGCATTAGGAATAGCGAGATGGGATTTTAAATTACTTGGCTTTTGAGAGCTAGATGTTCTGATGAGTTTATATTTACGGTTTGTGATCAAAAGGGAGAATAAAGTAGTATTTCTCATGGTATTTGTATCATTTAGGCTCTTTATAACAAAATGGTTTAATTTTATGAATGCTTAGGTGATATTTTCAACACAACTACATAATATAAATAAATGTGCACTTGCATTTAAAAATCTATGAGCTGATTTTTAGTAATTGCCTCTTTCTTTTCATTACAGTCTCTGACAGATAAGGCAGTTAAAGAAGTTGTTATATGAGCTTTAAATAAGGACTGTCTGACTTCAAGTCCCTAAAAGTAGTCGGATATTTGGTGAAAATGATGAATTCTGGGGTACTGATTCATATGATCTGAAAAAGCCATCCATTTCCTGATTCACCTTCATATCTCCTCCAGGAAAAAGGGAATATTTTACAATGAATACCTGCAGTCAAACAATTTTTATGTATGTGTTTTTCTATCTTTCAGCCACTTCTTGAACTGATACATTCAAAATGAAGAGGAAGATAGGAGTGAGAACGAAGAATGCCTTGGAGAAATCCAGTCAAAAAATGTGAAGAGTAGAAATAATAGGAAATATTAATAAGTCTGGTCTCTTAAATAGGTCAGAATATGGACTGAAATTACGAAAAGTAACAAACCATGATCCCTATTAAATTTGTATCTGGATTCACAGATTTTCAAATTAATACATAAAAATATTAGCATGTTTTTCGCTCTGCTTTGGATGATAATGTGTTCTGCTGCCTCACACAACTTTCTTACATATACTAATTGAAGTTTTAATTTTTCGGTTGTTAGTCCCAAGACACCTTCTTAAAGTAAGCCAGGCTATATATTAGCCATATATTAGTTGCTTCTCTCTGTCTGCAGGTCCATAATCATTGGATTCCTGTGCTACTACACCACCCAGCAGTACAAATGGAATTTGCGTAAAGGGTACATACATATGACCTTATCGCTGCCAAATGGTCTAAAGCACAAGATACACAACTCATGTAGACTTCAGGCTTTTGTGCTGGCCTTTTTGGGGACGTGTGTGTAGAAAGGATACTTGGCATAACTCCCGCCTTCATAGAATTAGACCATCACAATTTTTAGAAGAAATCATAACTGGCTGGGTAATCCGAATACTGGGGCAACATTTTTGTCACACTGTTCTGGCATTAGGAGCTCTAAAACAAGTTTACCCCAGGAAAGCACACTGAGCTGGCAGCAAGGCATACGGAACGGGTAGTGACGGTGGAGTTGTCTGTGCACAAGAATTTCATAGTAAATTCTCCAAGTAGGCCAACCCCTAAGCCACTTTTTAAAAGTGATTTAGCTAAATTAGAGCAAACCCCTGTGTGAACATTCTTGGTTTGCTTTTGAGCGTATCTTCGATCCACTAAAAAAAATGCATGTAAATTAAGTAGAAATGAACAAAAGAAGACTAACCAGAAAAGGCTTTTCCTATGAAGAGTTTCACTGGCTGTCTTTAATGAGAGTTCATTTACCCCTTTAGTTAAACGCAGACAGCATATTTATGTGACCAAGATCTCACTCACCCTCTGCCCTTTCACTCTCTAAGACTCACAGTGAACACAATAAGCTAGAAGTAATTGTCAAGAGGGTTTACGTAGGAAGTAAGACAGTCAGACGCTTAACAAGATGCCTGACATACTATAATAGGTTCATTTTTCCAGCCATACGTTCCCTATCAGGTCATTTATCAGCAATGAAAGTTACAAATCCAATTCAAGTGATATTTTCCTCAGTAGCTCCTGCACGGTGTTTAGTTGCCTGTTAGGAAAAAAAGTAGATGGTGTTATTTACAACCAATCTTTTTAGTCTTGAATTATTAAAAAACAAAATGCTTAACAACTTGAAAGTGGCGATAGAAGTAGTATTAGGCAAAGACAATAGAGAAAATAAATTAAAACCAATGAGTGTTTATCACTGAGAAACTAAAACCAAAAAAGATCAAAACCCTTCTGAATTTATTTATTTTGCTGATTTTACTTGGATACTCAAACACCTGCCTTGCAGTCTGGTCTTCTGTCTCATCATTAGTCTAAGTCACGTCAGACTAGAGCAATAGGAGTGTAAGGAGGTACCTACGTTACCCTAGACTTGAAAGGGAGCCCAGTCCGCAGCCCTGCAAAGTGTTTGTGCATCACAGTTGGCACTTGTGGATTTAGCAGCTCTGTTCTGCCTGTCTCTGATCAAGGTGAAACGTGTTAAGTGTCAAACATACGTGAGGGAGATCCCCCTGCCAAGTGTCGTTTATAAGAGCAGATGCTGTGGGCTGTGAATTAGAACTGTGGATATTGGACTCACACCATGCTGTCGTTAATACCCTCGTTTGCATCTGATCGCTGCCCCAAACCCCTCCCATACAGGACGCAAGTGTCATTTTTTTAATGTTTTTCAAAAGTCACCGATGAGCAGCACCAAAAATCTGTGCAAACCTGTGATGAGCTGAACTCTCTGCAGTCGCGCCTTTAGCCTTCATGCAGCGCTCTGCCCCAAAGTGATGCTCAAACCTAAGGGATCCCACCATTTCCCAAACAGCTGTGAACTTTCGTGGCAAAACACAGTGCATCCGCTTATTGCAGGCAGTCCATTTAAAAGTGTACAGCTTATTTTCTACTACAACTTGGTTTTTTTTCATTCAAATATGCATAAATCAGCCTGCATTGTGACTACGTCAGTTCAGGGTATAAGGGAGATGATGTTCCTTGATGAACAAGAGTAGGAAGCAGTAGATTAGGGGAAGATAGAATTAATATGTGCTCAGTGATCCTAATTCTAGTACTACCTAACATTTGAGTGTGTGACTTGCTGCCCTTAGCATTCTGCTACTGCCCGATGTTTGATGTAAATTCAGTTATTAAATTTGTATCCCCCTTATTGCTTTCCATAGCCTGAAATAGTTGTAATTATTGAAATTATTTCAATCATCACAAGTATTATATTCAGAATGTTTTTATAGCTTTCTTTGTATTTTACTTAATAAAAACTGTTCCATTAAAAATATTGCGGGTTAATTATTTGTAGTTTTGACTGGACACACGAAAACATGTAAGAGATTTTGCTGACGAACAGAAAACCTAGCCTGAGTCAGCTCCAAGAAGCCAAAATTTTATTTTCCCAACCTAAAGTTTCAGAAAATAAGCGTCATTCCAGAACACTTAGCAGGAGGGGGGATGTCCAATGACATACTGTCAGAGAGAAAGAGCTATTTTTTTTTTGCAGTTAGACCCAGTTACACTTAGATTACTGAGGGTTTTTACTACATAGTAAGACCTGTGTGTTGATAAAAGAGATCAGGTTAGAGGAAGAAAACGGAAAACGTTGACCTTGTAAGTCCACCATCATACGTTAAATGCTACCAGAAGACACCAAAAGGAGACCAAGACTATAGTGTCCACATGCTCTTGTCTCTAGTGGACATCCTCAATTCAGAGCAAAAGCTGAGGGTTTGCGAGGTGGGGTGTGCACTGATGGTGCTACATAAACAAAATAAGACTCTCCGCTGTTGGTTCTTTCGTCAGCCATATGTTTACAAAGACTTTGAAGGCTAAAATTTTAAAAGCAGTTGCAGCATGACAAAACTGTTGATGAAATAATTTGCATAAAAATGTCTGATTTCAATCAGGTTTGGCAGCTGTGGACAGAGATTCTAATTTAAAAAACAAAAGTGAGTAAAAGAAGAAATACGTAGGAGCTACAAGGCTAGCCCTATCTTTTTTATTCTAATAATCAATTCCTTCTACTACCAAAAAGGAGAGTGTTAATAATAGGACTCAGTCAACAAGCGGAAAAAAACCTTGAATTATCTCAAGCAAAAAGGAGAAAAAAAATACTTTCATCCAACTCCATGCCTGCCAACGTTCTTGACTTTTCAGAAAACTAGGCTATGCATTATGCCCCAAAGACACAGAAACTTGGACCACAAGACAAGAACTAATTCTAAAGTTAAGGACTGTTCTGAAGAAAAATGTTCCCAAAGCATTCATTTTGAGCACTTAGTAAAAGTGGATAACTAGCCACAAAAGAAGAGACATGTTTGTTCCAAAGTGTGTATGCATAGAAGGAAAACAAGGAGTCACTCAACGTTGTCGATGATTCTGGTCGTAGCATGATAAATCATCTGGAAAAAAATAAAAATCTGACACATATTCATTAGCATCAGGTTCTGGGAGAGTTTTACATAGTGATTTCTCCATGAGACAGGAGCAAATACAATGTCATAGCAGCTGCACGTGGAAACAAGCAGCTCTGTGAAATGATCTATTGAAGTCTGCTTTCCCAAGGATGAGTCCTATGTCTCAGGTCCTCCCGCTTTCCATACGCTGGGAAATGTGTGAACTCTGCTCCTCCATCCCTCACGTTCTTGCTGTTCTCCCCATGTCCTCTGGCCTCCTGCCCTCCCAGCCTAACGCCCCCAAACCAGGCAGGGTACAAGTGTGGTGACCGTGCTTGAGCTCAATACTGGGTGCTGGCTCTTTGACCAGTGGACTACTGGTGGCCACTAGCTACCATGCACGCTGCTTCTAAGAGGCTGGCAGGGGTCAAAAATGTGCTCAGTTGTCCAGATGGGACTGTTCAGTGATTTCAAAGACTATTAGAGATGAAGTGACAGCTTAATCATCATTTTAGGCAATCAGGACAAAAAACGAAGCTTTTTTAACTCCTGACATATTTTCATAAAGCAACTTCTTTGTTGTGGCATTTTTTAGTTAGATCTATAAGTTTTCTCAAATTAGAGCAACAATGCAAATATTTGCATATATACCCAAAGTGTAATAAAAAACCGGCAAATATGTTCTATAATCATCTTTGCTCTTTGAAAGTTTATTTAATTCACCTGATTTTCCTTCTGATTTGTGAAGCACTGTTGTAAAAGGAGGTACAACAAGGCCTAGTTACTTGTATAGGATAGCCACATTTACATCCTCTTCTTTTTAAAAAGAAATGGTCTGAGTAAGTCATCTCTCTCGGAGGAATTAAGCACAGAGCATCTCCAAAAGACATATCAGATGGTTCAAGTTTGTTACCTTTTTACTGGTTCAGGTAGTTCAGGAACTCAGGCTTGGTCTAGATGCATTAACGACTGGTTTTCTAAACTATTCATGTTGTTAGTTTTTTTCTTTTAGAGAGGGAGCTGGAGAGATGTTCTATTGTTTGAGGCAAAAGGCATATGAACTGGAAAAGTTCTTTATGGTCGTAAATTCTTTCATTCTGCTGCTGTGACCAAAAGCAATGTGAAAGGTTAGAATACCGCTGTTCATATAATTTTATTTCACAACAGCTGAGGAAATGACAAGAGTAACGTAACTTCCAAACACTTCTACTCAATGTTTAATGGTTGATGTTCCCAGGGTCAGCAGGCACGGAGCTGCCATCAGGAATGTCTGGACATTCTTTACAGCAGATTGTCAGGAAAAGCCTCCCACTTGGCTGACTCAACAGGATCTTTCTTCCACACTAGATGCAGTAAGAACATCTGTAAACATTTTGAAGTTTTGGTCAACAGCAAATCCTTGGCAAAGATTTTTTTTCTGATTTTACTGGGAGCAAGACTGGGTTATATCATCTCTAGGTTGATAAAATCAAAAGCCTTTTAAGGAAACGAAGTGTCTACATTTTCTTGCATACCAATGGGATTTGCAATTAGAGGAAAACTAATAGATACTGTAAATAAATAAAGCTCAAAGTTCCTGCTGTATTTAGTGACATCCTGCAGTACATTGCAAGTCTTAAAAGTGACACAGCATGAAAAAGTACCCTTTAAGACTGAATCAAGTACATTCTGCTTGGAACTCTATGAAGAAAATGCACGAAACAAAATTCGAATGCATATTCTGTATAGCTAATATGACTGAAGTAATCAGCAAGGGAAGACTTAGAGGGTGGAAAAGTACTCTTTGGGTTTGTTAATTGAGATCATGAAAGAAAACCAGAATTGTGTCTTCTCATTTTAAATTATAGCTTTCCTTTCAGTTCTCTAATTCAGATCACTCATCCAAAAATACAGATAACTAACGTATATCCTGTGTTTGATAACCATGTAACATCAAAAGTAGATTTTTTTGATCTATTTAAGAGCACAACAAGACTGGTTACTGCTGACACTGCATTGTCATCCATAAGTATCATACCTTAGGAAACCACAGAAGAGTTTATCTCTCTGCATTTACTCAGTGGTTAGCACGACAAGACTCCGGTTTGGCTTGGATCTACCAATGGGTGTTATATCAAAAAAGTTGATAACAGTCCTTCTATTTGACAGAAAGTTACACACTATGATTTTCTGGGGAGGTTGTTACGGATTAACTCTTCAAATATGATGGGGGAAAAAGCCATAGGTTTCCAGATATTATGGTCATATATAGAGATCTAAGAATCCCACAGCACTGCCAGGACCTAGGAATGGAATGTCTAAATATATCTAATTAAAATATCCTTAAGCATAGATTTAGTTTTTTCAGAAATTAGTTACCTGATAAACATATGTCTTTTCTTGGTATTTTTTTTCTCCTTTTCCTTACAACTCCCTTCCCTGTAACTGAAATTAAAGTGCTGAAGGAACGAACAAGTCCTACTGATTGTTTTTTTTCTGGTAAGATTATAAATGAAAACACATTTGACTAAAGCCTGTGGAAAATGTAATTTGTTACATCACAGCAATCACTCAGCATGTGTACAGCTGGGTTTGACGATACCAGACCCTGCTTGTTATAAAATCAATAGCAATGGCCTGAAGGAAGGAAGGGTAAATGAAGAAAGACTGATGGCTTGTGGGCTCAAACTAGTTTGGGTCAACGGGAGCTAAAAGAGAATGTTCTAACTTGACAATGAATTACTATTCCAATGCCAAGGCAGAGGAGTGGAGGACAAATTAACGTCTCATGTCTCATTTCAAAAACATTCCCTGTCTTTTACAGAAGTCCTTTTGATTATTTCAGAATAGAGAAGGGGGAAGACGTTGTGCTGTGTATGTATATATCACTTAAAACATTTTCTAAAAAGAATAATGGGAGCATAACAAGAATTAAATACCATATTTTCAATGGAGCTTGCCATAGACCAACTTCAACTCCACCCACTTAAAAGGAAGCAGCACACCATTTCCGAAAATCCATCAATGCCCCACTTGTTTATGTTAGGTCAATTCAACGTGACCTTATTAGAAAAGCTCCACCTTGGAAAAACCCAAGAGCCTTGCACCAGTGTCTGGATCAAAACATAAAAACTTTTATCCCTCCAAAAGTTTGCTATTCCTAGCGTAACACTGAAAACGTAGTGGAAGCATAACAGCTCCAGTGCAAACAAGGCTGACACCCGCAGGATCCCACCATGGTGTCAGCCACTGTTGGTGGACCAAGAGCTCGGACAGTGCCGTTGCTCTGGAACCACTTTTTAAGCTGATCTCTAAACACTGTGTGAACAAGCGTACAACGTACTGCAAGTTCTTCTGCAAATAGTAATAACAGAGGACCACATTAAACAAGAATCATAACTCCCTACAAATCTCCCCCTACGGCATCTCCTGACCCTGTCTGATAGCTGGAAGATCGCAGACTCTAGGCTAAGCTCAGCTCCACAATAGAAAGTCAAGAACAAAGAAGGAAAGCTGTAAAGGGTTCACAGAGTATACTCACTAACGTGGGTGCTTACTTCTATTTTGCGTCTAGGGCTGGAGGATTGTTTGGTATGAAGGAAAAAGAAATGAAAGAGAAGCAGAGATTAAAAGCAAGCAGATGAGGAAAAACAGTAAGGTACAAAAAAAGCAAAATGTAAGGAAAAGGGACAAGGCAAAAATATGGTACCCTTCATTGTGTCAACCAAGTAATAAAATGTTTTCTCAGTACTATGTCTGAAATCCACCCATCCTTTCCCAAACAATATTCAGATAGTCCCTCCACTCAGAGCACTCAGATTCTTTAGTGTAAGAGCTGGAATCAGGGCAATGGTCGGTCTAGCCTAAGTATCCTGTCTCTGGTGGTCACCCATATCAAATGCTTAAGAAAGAATTTAGCAAGGCAAACACAGAGCTGGCCGTCAGTGATTTATGATTTAAAGACATCCATTAACACAGGATTTTAGTACATTTATACATCCTTCATAGACCTATGTTTCCATCATATATTCCATCACTGACTTTATGCATCCACAGTATCCTAGAATGAGGAATGCCACAGCTGAGGTATGTTTTGAAAAGACGCGCTTCCCTTTGTTTTTAACATCTTCCCACCTAGTTTCCATTGTCATTGTATCATAAGACACAGTGACTAATCGTTCCTTATTTGCTTTCTCCAGATCTCATACAATTTTTTGAATCTCAATTTTCTGTCTTCCCAGTCTCTTTTAGGTGGAGGGGCCTTGCTTAATTTATATAGTTCACAAGGAGAAGTGATTTCTTAGGGCTGGTCACCTTGCCAACACTTTTTGGTATCCTTGACGCTTCCATTATATTGTTTTTGAGACAGGAGGAATCAGAACCGCAAGCAGCATTTTAGGCTTAGGCATGCTATGTATTTATATAGCATTAAACTTCATATAGAAGCAATAGGATGTTCTCCAGGTTGCTCTCTACCCTTTTTCACTAATTCCTAACGTTCAGTTCTATTTTTGACCACCACTGAGAGCTGAGCTGATGCTTTCACAACAGCAGCTATTGTAACCCCAATATCTTGTTCCTGAATGACAACAGCAAGTTCAGAATCCATCCCTGCTCATGCAAAGTTCGTCTTGTTTCCTTCCGTGTGCATCCCATTACACTTACATACGTGGAATTTCATCCGCCCTCTTATCATTCACTCATGCTGCGTTCTGAGGCCTTTCTGCAGAATTTGTAGTTGGGCTTCATCTTTGCTACCCAAAATAACTCCGTATCATCAGCATGTGCTCAAGTGCCTCTTGCAGTACATGAAGACTAACAGATGAATTTTCATCAGATTGTATTAAACAAAAATGCTAAAAATTACAAGTACTTGAGCAAAATGCAACAGAATGCTATAGCTACAAATGTAGAGAGTATTCCACCCTGATTTTTGACAGAGCTTGAAAAAAAAACCCACAAAATTTGTCAGGATTACCACCTTTACACAAAGGGTTTGATTTCCAAACAATTTTCTACAGCTTGGATTATTTCCTTGATGAACAGCATCAGAGTCTAAGAGATTATTACCAATTTAGTTCAAAATGATCATTTTGAGCCATAACTTTAAGATTCAGTGTTGAATACTGACAAGAACTTTTTGAGCTCGATGTTGTAACCAAAAAATACAAGCCAAAATTCCAACTGGCATTCAAGTGTTTTAAACAACGGTCAGATAGTGAGTCTGGTTATTTCTAGACTTCTGCTATGGTTACTTAGGAACTGTAAATATGATGACAGAACTGTACCAGAGAAAACCATTAATTGTGAATGCATAGCACCAAACTAGCTCACAGCTTGCATCAGTGCAACTCATTTCAGCGTCTAGTTACAGCTATAACTGGCCACAATTTAAAACATGGAAGGAACACATGATTTAATCACAGAATCATAGAATCATAGAATGGATCGGGTTGGAAGGGACCTTAAAGACCATCTAGTTCCAACCCCCCTGCCCTGGGCAGGGACACCTCCCACTAGACCAGGCTGCTCAAAGCCCCATCCAGCCTGGCCTTGAACACTTCCAGGGATGGGGCATCCACAGCTTCCCTGGGCAACCTGTTCCAGTGCCTCACCACCCTCACAGTAAACAATGTAATGCTTTTGGTCAATGTGTGCTAAACAGATTAAAATTTCAAACACACAAATCTCCTAGATAATAGGTTGGCCAGCATTTCCACGTACTTTTTATTCCTCATTTTAATGAAACAAATAATATTAATAAGTGAATTGATATAAAAATACATTTTTCAGAGACCACGTCAATACTATCTGCGATAAATGAGGAAAACTAACAAGAGGGGTTGTGATGAAGTAAAAGGTGGATGAAGAAATAACTACTTTGTAGAAAAGCTTCTTCATGTATATTCTTCATCATATATTCTTTATATAATATGCCTCTCTGGCTTCTGAATACATTGAGAAAATTTGGAAGAAATCTTTGCAACCAAAAAGAGAAACATAAGAAGTTGTAAAAATGAGAAGAAAACAGAATATTGTTGAAAACAAACAAAAAACCTAGGACTAATATCCTTTCAAGGCACCTGATTTTGTTATGATAATTCCTATTTTCAGGGATTCAATTAATGCTGAGTATGAAAGTGTGGCTGAGTCATTGCTCCCAGTGCATACAGTGGATTCATAGCTGTCTGCATTTCCTTCCCCCTTATGCAGAGATTTAAGAAGAAAGCTGAGCAGGTAGCTACTCGGGAGACAGAAGAGAGGGAATACTGTACTCAAACACCAAGTAGCCACAGGACGGAGCTGGACTTTTAAGACAAGTTGTTTCCTTATATCAGTTTAATTCAGTGTGGCCTCTGTAGAAGAGTTTTGGCTGACCAGAATCTCACACTGTAAAGGCTCCACCAATTTACACATCACTGTTAATTTACAAGGCTATTAACACCACTATTTTAGGCTACAGAGGTTTTTCTGCATAAATATCACTACCACGGAAAATGCCCTGACTGGGTCACAGTTCTTTAATATTCAAAGAATTTCTATTTCCTATCTTTGAAATATGGCATTACAACTTTGTATCCTATCCATCAAGTATCCCGTCAATTTTAATATAATAAGGCATTCAATAAATTAAGCAATTCTGTTTAAGAGTAAGGCATCAAACTTCCATATGAAAAGATTACACATACAGGCAAGAAAAGAGGCAACACACCATGTACATGCAGGTAAGCATTTATAGTGATCTTAACTGGTATTTTAATCATCTAGCAAAAATATAAGTAAAAGTTACTACAAGTCCAGTTATACTAATACCAATATTTACAGCACAAAATGTACAGAAAAATCTCATTAATAATAATGCTCACAAAACACTGCTATTCAAGAAAGCTTACTAAAGTCTACCCCTTTTCTCTGGTGTCACGGTCACCCTTCTGGTTTCCCTCTAGCTCCTCAGGTTGATGGCACCAGGCTTCCTCGGGCAAGAAAGGGCACCACAGCCAGTTGTCAGCATCCCAGGATTTTCATCAGGGTTAGGTCAATGCTGGTAAGTGGGAGCACCTCCCCTGGGGCTATTTGTTTAAGTTTTCCCATCACAGCCTGCCTCCTCCTCCCTGCTTCCCAGGCAAAGTCTGGGAACCCCGTGACACCGCAGGGGCTGTCTGTCCGGCAGTGACTACGTAGGGGTGCCAGCCCCCTGCCCCGGGCGCTCCCGGAGCGAAGCCAGCACAGGGAGGCCACAGGCACGTGGCCACCAGGCAGTTGCTGCCACGGCTGAAACCAGCTTCTGCCAAGGCAGGGCCAGACCCGTCCTGAGACCCTGCGCTGCCAGCTCGCCACCAAGCCTCTGGCCTTGTGCTGGTGATGGCAAAAACCATATTTACTGGCCTACATGTTAATGACTACAGGAGTTCCTATGTGTGGCCCAGCCTTTCAAATCATATTAGATGTTAAGAAGTGTTAAATATCAGTGAAACAAACACATATAATACTGGGTGCATGTGAATATTATAAAGGGTGGAGAATACGTTAGGTATCCCATTTTGAGATTTTTCATGGATTTTTGAGTTTGTGTAAACTTGGAAAAGACTGCCAGAAATCATTAGAACCATATTCCCAGCCCTTGGCAAAGAAACCTGTACCTAGACTTGATACCTGCTTTTCTTGGCAGGTGTGTATCTGTCCCTAAAAAAATCCAGTGGAGAGGGCACCACAGCCTTCATGCACTGCTACCCATATTATCACAGGGTTTTTGTGCTCCTTTACCTAAATTAACACCATAAACCAACCTCTTCTTTTCCTGATTGCAATGGAGAGCAGATGATTTTCTCTATTTTTCACCTACCTGTAATGCTTATGTAGAGAGTAATCATACTTTTTTTTTTTTTAAAGGAAAAATTCCTAATTCCTTCATCATTTCCTCATAGGTCACATTTTCTACAGCTCCAATAGTTCTTGTTCTTCTCTTCCCTATTCCCTCCTGGTTTCATGTCACCTATAAAATCCATTATCATCTTTATCTGAAGGATCTCAGATACTGCTTCATTCTGACCTCTCTTCCCTTACCAAAAACATTACCTTCACTGGGCGAGATCAAGGCACGCCTTGCTGACATGCCCTTGGGAGCGCCTGGCTGCCATCTCAAGTTCAGTATAGCTAAATCAGAGCTCTCGGTCTCACCTTCAAGCTGTCTCTTCCCTGCCTCTTCTCCAGATTCTCAAAAGACTCTTCCCGTCCTGCCAGTCTCAAACATCCGTAACCTGAGTGCCAGGTTTAATTTAGACTCTCTGCGATGCCCACAGAACCATCTCTAAAACTTGGCCTTTTTCATCCACTCATGCTGTTAAAATTCTCATTAAGGTCACAGTTATTTTACAGCTCACTTACTGTAACATCTTGGCCCCAACAAAGGCATTTTCGTCCCAGGCATATCTATTTATACACTGCTGCCAAGACTGTCTTCAAAACCCACCAGTTCGATTAGCTCATGCAGCTCTTCGCATTTTTGACAGTTCCCCACACAATAAACAAAAAAAAAATCATTTTTGAAGACATTGACAGCTAATTCTCATTCTGTGAATCACTTTTCGGTTATTATCCAGGGATGAGGTTCAAGCTTTAATTAGTCCACATACTGCCCATCTGCTTATTTGTTCAAAAATGCTACCCCTCAAGCCGACATGGAGCTCCCCACAGACTTGCATGACTTTAGGCTTTTCTCTTCCATGCCCCCTTCATGCTGACCTCTTTGCTGTAGTGCCTAAAAATCCCCCACAAAAAAACAACTGACAATGACTGATCTGCTAGTGCATGGAAGACAAGTCCATTTGATTGGCATTGTCCCATAATCTTCTTGTACATGCTGGTTTGTCTTTATTTTTTTTACCCTTTGTTATGAACGGATAATATCCTCTTTATCTGTAGTGAGTGCCTGATCTGTGCTTGGGTGTCCTGAGAACAATAATGATAACAAAATTAATACTTACATTGTATCATATGGAAGCTGAACCGATCCTACCCAGCAAATAAATTCCTCATCTAGGATCCTGCACAAACATTGTCGTTTAGAAAGTTTAGAAAAGCACAAACGTCTGCCAACATTGCAACATATTTTTTCTCATTAGAGTTGCAGAGGCAGTAGTCCTGCTAAAACTAGTATAATTATATATAAATGTTGTTGGCAGACTTCATAAAATATGTCAGAAGGACAGAACCGGATGTTTCCTGGACTGCATATCCTCAATAGGTTTTACACCATCACTTTGCAAATAAAAGTGAAGTCCTTTTTAGTGAAGTCAGTTTCTCTCTTCTTGGTGGAAAGACCACCTGTTTTCTCATATTGTACAGAGACTAGTACATAAGTTACCAATTAAGTTTTCAATCACTCAGGCCTTCTAGGCAATTCTGCTAGTCTGACTTCGTCCATTTTCTATGTTAAAAATGCCAGGCTTTGTTTGTATTGAATTCTGCATGTTTCCTTAATCCTCGAATATTAGGAAAATATTTTAACTCATTTGTGGTTTCAATCTTGCCTTCAAAACTTAAAAGCCTAAGCCTACTTACAAAACTTTTATTCCAGCTTTTACCTTTGAGTGAGACGTGTCTTGTACAAGAAGTAATTAAACAAGTCTATGCTATTGAATAGGAGCCTTTATCTCAATACTCCCTGTTCTCTGTGCTCTCCATAAGCTTTCTTTTGCAGGAACTGCAGTAGCTTGGATCTAGTGGGCATCCATTGCGGGTTCAGGCTCTTGTTTAAAATGCATCCAGACCCTGTATCTTACCCGTTATTTCTGCCATGAAATACAGTTTTTCTCTTCACAGTTTCATATAATTTCCATTACCAATGCTTTTTTATTATTCCTCAGACTGTACTACTTCTATACATATACAGATCCCTTTACAATAGTTCATATAGTGACATAACCCCGAAACCTACTTCTCCAAGGTTAGGTGCCGTGGTTTCTAGAGGCAAACACGTATACTTTACTGATAAAAGTAAATGTACATTAGGTACCCTGCATCTCAAAGAAGAATACTGGTAATTAGGAAAAAAGACAGTAAGAATAAGCTGTTGAGGAGTTAGCATGGGTTATCCAGCAAGTAACTTCACTTAAAGACGTACACATCTCCAGAAACTTTACTGTTAGAGCATTAAGGAAGAATCTACTCATAAGGAGGGAGGTACCAGCCCCACTTACTGTACACCCTGGGACCTCTTCTTCTTGATAGCCATTTCCTGATTAAGTGGTTGGTGTTACGGCCCGATTCACGCTGCACCGATGACACTTTCTCAAGCAATGAAGGCTCAGGGTTATATCTTTTTCGTCTCAAGTTACATATTCCGCTCTTGTCTATAGAGGCTGAGATGAATTGCAAGAAATCCATTAAGTACAACTGCCTCAGACAAGTAGAAGCTATTAGGATCAACATAGTTTAATTATTTCTGTTTTTTCTTATACTCTGGGTAGGGGATCAGAGGAAACTCATGCATGAGGCCTCATTCCTGATATTTGCAAACATTCTGATATGAGACTCTCTCTCCAGAAACAAAAAAAAAAAAAAACAAGAAAAAAAATCTGAGGTCTTTTTTTGCTGGTGTATAAGTCTTTACCTGGACTTATTCACCGTTGAAACATTGATCCAAGCATAGACCATGAAAGAGAGCATTTGAGACTGGTGAGAGATTGTCTCCTGAAAAAAAAAAAAAATTATAAATAGTTGCCAGCCATTGGTTGGGAAAATAATGAACGGGCTCTTCCATACTTGTTCATATAATGACTTAGAGATATCTGGGAACATCTGGTTAATAGAAATCTTTAAAGGAAGAAGGAATGTTGTCCAGGTTACCCTCATTTGCTTGCTTTCCACATTATGTATCATCTCCATCTGGGTTCATGTACCAAGGATCATCCAATGGTCCCAGTGAGCAGCCCTTTATATAAACCAGCAACAGAGGTTTTGTGAGAAAGTTGCATCTTTATGAACATCCTTGGTTTAAGCTGAGACAGGAGACATACTGTTTGACATCCCACAGCTTGATATACCAACCTCTGCCAGCTCTGTAATGGAGCAAGAGTGACGTCTGGCTTCAGGCATTGCATAAGTGCAAGCTGACATGTGGTGTAACAGTCTGAAACAGTCTGAAATCTGTGGCTGACAGATTTATCTGGAGGTTACAGATGACCATCCAGATGGACTGGAAATCTCTCCTCTGGAAGGTATGCAATTGCTATTTGCAGTCAATTTGAGCTCCAGGGAGTGACAATTTGCTTCAGTTTCTTATCCAACTCAGCTGTTTCTAACAAAACTGAAGTTCAAGGACTGTAGTGTTGTCCTGAAAGCTATGGCTTTGGGAAAGTAATTGAACAGACACAACTGCATTAACTCCATACACACAACCAGTTGATGATCACCTTCTGTAAACATCCTTAGCACTGGGGAAAGTCTGAATATTACTTTGCTGTGAATCACAGATACTTTATGAGAAAGAAAGAGCTCACAGTATGGAGGCATGCATCCTGAAGGAAGCTAAAAACTGTCCTTAAGATTTTAAAAAAGAGAGAGAGAAATAAAGGAAAGTTACCATCTTGAGTCTGAGGCAGTCCAGTTTTCTCAAGTCAAAGACAGAAAAAATACTTTTATTTTTATTTTGGAGAAATTAATTGTCAGTATTAGACTTTTCCCTTGATTTCCAAAGGTGATTCCTATCAATCAGATATCCAATAAAGCAAGGCTATACTTTTCTTCACATGCTATTCATGAAAGACATCCATGAAAAGGATGAGAAAAGCCACAAAAAGAATCTGTAATTGATGAGAATACCCAAAAGAGATTGTAAATGATGGTAGGTTTTTAAAAGGAAAAGAAAATTATTTTCTTAAAGCATAACCGGTTGGTTATCACTGCAAATGTGTAGGTACTGTGTAGCTGTCTGGCCTTGGTATTTGAAGGGCTTCCACCAAAAGACCACAATATATTCAGCCAGATATTCTTCCTAGGACTTTGCATGTCAGTGTGTTCAGTTGCTTAAGAGGTTTGTGCCTTCAAAGGAGAAAAACCTCCACTGAGTTCTCCTCTCTTCAGAATTTTTCATAAACCCTTCATCGTTACAATCATTATAGCAAATTATATGGAAAAATAAGTAATTGTAAGGACCAAACTTTCGGTGTTACTCATGGAAACTTAGGTATACTTCAGAAAATTTAGCCTTTTATAATTTAGCTTGACACTGAAATCTGTTTACAAAGGCAGATGCTTTGTTCTATCAGTAAGCAGTATTTACATAATAATGTTAGTTTGCTAGGCACAGTTGGGCTGAAATAGTAGAGTACTTACTTTACTTATTTTAATCTGGCTTTTGGAGTTCTTTATCCCTGGGAACAGCTGTCATTAGAAAAAGCTGTTTAGCTTTCTTAGCATCTGGAATGGTAGTAGCTGGTGTCATTTTTGAATGACTTCAAGATGCCTTCTCTAATAAACATCGCTAACTTGTCTCCAGGACCTAAATGGATTGATGATTGATGGTCCTTTACCCCTGATCATTGATTTTTCAGTCTTTGGGGTAGTACCAACTATAGATGTCACCTCTTGCAAAGTTCTGATATCAATTGGCAGCAATGTAAGAGCAGAACAGTGTGTACCGATGTCATGATGATAAAGATGAAGGCTTCTTGGGAGAAGCTGCAGTGTATGACCTCGTGATTCAAGATCTGTATCTTCTTCGTTTATTGGGTGTTCATCGTTTCAGTCTCTAAAAACTTATCTGAGAGTTCTTGAAACTGAGGCCACAGGATTATTAGGTTATTTTAATTCGCAGTATCCTGCAGATAAAGTGGGAAGTAAATTTGCTTCTGCACCTTAGTAAACTCAAAGGTAAGTTTACTCTGGATACTACTGAAGAGGAGATGATTTACACCAACAATAAATTAACTACAATCATTTTTAGAATGATGACTGTAGTTTAGGGTGATGATGTAGACCCTGTTTCAGTGTTGCCAGTGTTATATATAGGGATAAAGAAATTATATTAAATGTAAGGACTAGAGTGTCCTTAAAAGCCGAGCTAGCTGGGGAACAAGCTTCACTGATGTTCCTACCAAAATGGTATTTTGAGGTCTGTTTTCAATCAGGAAATATAGGCAAACAGGATCTTTCTCTTTTCTTTTTTCTTTCTTGCTTTTTTTTTTTTTAACCCCTCTATACTTTCTCTATGTCAGCGCAGGAAGTTCAGCACTTAGAACCAAGCTGGTCCAGTTCCTTGCTATTGTCTGCCTTGAGAACTACATCCCTGCTGACAGCAAGAGACAGATCATAGAAATCAGAGATAGAAAACCTTCAAGTTCTTACTTTTTTCCTTTCAGAGAGCAATCCCATTTTGTTGTGAGTGTCCGTATTTCCTTCTCCTGGAAGAGGATGACTGAGAGGTGGAGCAGCCGAGTGTTTTTTCTTAAAACAATGTAGATTGAAGCTCTGCCCCTCTGGGAGGAGGATGAGCCTCTCGTGTTTTGAATCCAACTTTTGAAATCACTGTGATGCAAAATATGCTGAGAAATATTTTTAAATAAAATCAGAATGAAAATTGGCAGATTTTACAAGGAATTAATTCCTACTGGCTTGAGAAGGACAGGTTACAGAATGAACTACAGATAGCAGACATTCAGAGGCAGTATGAGGGAGTTAGATAACTGCTGTCACTCTTTCTTTTCTGTCCTCGTTGGATGAAGGGCTGAAAGAACTTCTATTACTGATCATACACTTGGGCCAAACAACAGCACTGTTTGAAGTCTTCAGCGTGGTATACAGTGGCCCACATGTAGCTAGTGGTTTCCATACAGATGAGCATTTATAGAAGAACCACAGATTCTGAGTCATAAAAACAAAGGTCAGAAAAGGTCCTTCTGCAAAGTTAATAGCATCTGTTCAGAGAACAGGAGCTTTAAAGCTTAGATACTTTTCCTTTATCACTGAGTTCATCACTGACAGCTCAGTCACTGAGCCAATTTTTCTTCTGGTATCGACTTGGGGAATACAGATTGCTGGGGTTTGGTTTGGGTTTTTTTTTGGTTTTTTTTTCTTTGCTTTCTGGTTTGTTTTTTTTTTTAATCTGGACAAATACTTGCTGTTCCAAATTAAACAGTTTAGGTCCCTGCACTAAATAGATCTAAGAGTTAGACTTGCTTGTCATTTTTACAGAATCATGTAGAAAGATTTTAAAGACAGACTGATTTCTGGCCTACAGGACATTCTGTAGGTAAGATAAAAGAGAGCTGAATTATCCTTCTGATGAGCTCAGATTTCACTAGTTATTTTGAAAAATAAGCATAACACACAAATGATCTGGTGCAGTATAGCAGCGCCCAGAAAGCACTTCCTAGTGATTCCACATAGCCCCACACACCACATATATGAAAATACATAGAAAGAAATATTAAATACCATCGTAAGCTAGAGGGTGTAAGATGCAGGGTCTGAGAAAGGAGTGTATATAGCAAAAGATAAGCCTGTGACACAAGGATGATCTAGTGCAAACCCAATCTTAGCAGATAGACATCCTCTTCCAATTAGTGGTGCCTGTAGAAGAGGTTCTTCTCTCCCAGCCGCTTGTCACCATCACCTACAAAAGTTATGGCCACTCCTCTGCTAGTGGTGAGGTTGCACACATGATGTAAAACTGGCCAGGTTACCTTGGACAATTTTAACTAATTACACCAGATTTACACCAGATTAGGAAAAGGAAGGTGTCGTGATTATTACAAGACTGTGATATACCTGAAAAATATGTTTAACTTCCTCATCCCTAGTCCTCCAGCTAAAAACTGATGCTTGGCATGGCCAGAGCACAAATGCCAAATTCTTTGGCCCACTCCACAGTTTCCCCTTTTCCAGCCTGTTGATGAGAACTGAGTATCAGATACTCCTGTGCTACCCTATTTCACGTCCAAGCCATAAGACCAATATCTCTAACAAAGCTACATACAAGTGAGTGGAGGGGGTTGCTTCCAGGGGAGCAACATTTCTTATTTTTATGTAAATAAGAAAATCAACTATATTATTTAGTTATGGCCAAGCTTCTCTGAAATGTATTCAATGACCCAGAACATATGTCCAAGTATTTGGACTACCTCCATCTCTCTTACTTGCCAAAACAAGCAATAGCAACCATCTATACAGACAATAGGGGAATTTCAAACCTCAGTTCATACTCTATAATCGCCTTATATCAGAGAAGGGATTTTTCATAAGCTTGCAAAATTTGCAAGGTTTATGTTTTGTTGATGTAAGTATCACACAATAGACTCACAAATAAGGACATTTAACTGTTAAGTTATGCTTCTTTGATTCAAGATCATAGGACTGTTTTATTTTGCTGTAAATCTATTGCATATTTCATTGCTACCCAAGCAATGGAACAGGCTGCATGCCTTTCCTTTACCAAGGGAAAATACATTTATTCCTTCATGTAAATATTTGTGTCTTTTCACCTGTTCACGTACAATAGAATCAGGTCTGATAAATTAATTTAAAATTAATCTCCCCTCTTAACCAAGCTTACACAAGCGTTACACATGGCTAGCAACTGACTCCAACAACAGGGACTGCTACATATGTACTAGATGGAGGTCAGCATCAGAGCCTGAAATGCCCAAACCATGGGCAGCATATGCTTGGCACCTTTCAGTAAGCGGTCTCAGGTGCCGTTTGTGAGGCAGCACTGGTGGGAGTTTGCCCGTGTCTGCAGCTGCAGCCAGGCAGCATGCAGTATGGCTTACCAGCATGCTGCTGACCCTCCATCAGCTGCAGGTTCTTTCTGTTGTGTAAATGAGGCCTTATACAAAGAGAAGTTCCAGAAGAGTTTCATGCGTTTCATCAGCATCTCACTCCAGGGGAGCAAGTTCCTCTGAGGTAAGTCCTTCTCTTTATAGGAGTTCATACAGTCCAGACAGGTGTTAATAGCCGAATTCCAGAGGGATTGTTACTTCCCCTTCCCTTTCTGTGCTGCCTCAGCAATGCTGGAGAAGGGATTTGCTGCTGTGCTGGGATAATGAGCTGTCTGTCTCAATCCTGTTGTGACTCTTCCCTGATGCTGATCTTGCCACAGCTGCTGCATGGCGCTCATGCTTTTTCAACAGGACAGACCGCATATTAATCTAGAGCTCAAACACAACGACCCCTTCCAAACCGACGTTCAAAAGAAGCGTTTAATCTCCCTTCACTACAAAGTACAATACCGTGATCCAAGCGGGAAAATGCGGCATAAGAAAATGCTTGATGTATTGCACTTACTTCAAATGCAAATTGAATATTTTTTTTTTTTATAAAGGCCAAATCCCACTTTATGCACATGCTATTGATTAAGAAGTAACTGACAGAGATCTTTAACAGAGGTATTGGAACAGAATTGTCCTTCACAGAGGGGGACAAGAGAAATTTTTCTATAAAGGTTCTCATCTACATTCAAATCCATTCAGCTTCTCCTGGCTAGAAAAGTAGACAAGAAAGCAAGCCATGTATTCACCCAGCTTTTCATGCACTATCCGAAGGTGCCGTGCACCACATCATAAAAATATCTGTAGTAGGAACTACAGAGGATATTGCTGAAGTAAAGATCAACACGTGCCCTTTTGTCATCCGAGCATTCTACCGCTGGTACCCTTGACAGCTGCAGATTGTGAAGCTAGTTCCTGCCAGCCTTTCTGGATGAACAAGATACTTGTCTGCTTCAAGTAGGCTATCTTTTGCTCTGGTAAGATATATATCTACATATGAAAACGAACATTTACCTGTAATGTAAGTAAGGCATGTCTCAGACAATACAGAGCAAAGGATGTTAGGCAGCCAGTAATTGTTATGGGAATGCTTTTTGTAAGCTGCATTGATTTTACATCACAACATTTCGCAGCAGGATGAGACAAACACTGGCTTCTCCTGCACCTGTATAGTTTCTGCACTGATTCTCCTAAAAGCTGCCTGTTGCACATCAAGCAACCAGAAATGCACACAGGATATTTCTGAAGCATTACAGTCCTTGCTACAGTACTTGACACAGTAATGAGCTACAATTCTTGAGTAGCACATACAAGAGGACTTCAAGCTTCCTGTCAGTAAGTTACATTTCTTCTCTGTATCATTTTTATTAATTTCCCAGCAAAATAAAACAAAGGATCAGAAAACATTAATACAAAGGGCAACAAATACATCATTCCACAGTATATAAAGCAAAAATAAACTTCCCTTTTGCGTTGTTAAAATCTATGAGCTACACTACAATAGGCTACTGAATATGACACCGATGCCAGAACAAGTAAGGAGAGAGCACTGATGAGTCTTGAAGGAGAGAGGTTAGGGGGTTTTTATGGAGTATCACCCTTCCCAGGTCTCATTTTGTACTTTCAGAGGATAAAAGTTTGGGGAGTGGAGATAACCGCCAAGCTCTCATAAACGTAGAACACTGTAAGGCATTTTATTTGGTGGCACGTGACATACTAACGAAAGGGCCAGTGCTACACAGTATCATTTTATGCATATTTTATTGAGCAAAAAAGAGCTTACTGAGAAACATGTAACAAGAGACAGAGATATCTAGCAATCTCTGGGAATAGCAGGGAACATTCTTTCCCAAAGAGAATTGCCAGGAAAGCACTGCAAAACTACCTTGCTTCACATTGTTAAACTTTTTACTGACGACTGCTGTAATAAACTCAGATGAAACAAAAATCAGCAAAAAGACAAATAACGATAGATACGTTTGTGTGGTATAGTGTAGGTAGGTGCATGCATGCTCTGCCATGATTGCTAGAACATGTGAGGCCCCTTTGGCCCATACTTCATCTAATTTAATGTCATATGAACAGAGTGGCAAGTGTTAACTGGATGACAGCTGGCTCGTAGCGTTGGCTAGGAAAGCTGTTGAACACAAAATGAAGAGTGGTTCATCATACCGAGCAAACCGAATCACATGCTCACATCTGAAAGGGACATTCAAACAAGATGCATTTTCATACTAAGTCATCTGGCTAATGAGTGACACCAGATCACTCTTGTGGGAGAGAGCACAAAAACTCAGCAATAACTCCCAACGTCATACTACGCCAAAAGGACAGATAAAGATAGCAGAAAGCGGTGATCAGTTGTAGCAAGCTGAAATTACTTCTGGCTGCAACTTTAGTGAAACTAGTATTCAGATAACACAGCCAGTGTCAATATTTGTATTTTAAAAAGGGCTTTGAGAATTCAAGACGATCAAGAGCCACAAGAACAGTCTGTAGTTTGGGGGAAAAGGTTCTTTGATAATTCAAACTGTCACTTCATTACAGGCGAAAAATGAAAGGCGACTTGCTCACAGTACATCTATCTTTATTGTGGAAAAATTAGTGAATACTAATGGAGCGCTGAAACTAAAGAGGAAAAAAAGGTGCACTAGTGGGCAGAATCTGACATCAGGCAAATTCAAAGTAGAAAGTAGGCACAGCTTCTACCTAATATCCTAGTCAACTGCAAATTTCCTCAGACATGGGTTTTTCTGATCAATAGACGCAGAAGATGGTGAAATAGAATGAGTGGCAATATGGGGCCATCTTACAGCATGGGCTCATCAGGGGGTGGGGACTGCATTGCAAAGTGTGTTCTGACACTTGATTGCGATAAGTTTCATGAAACTGATGCACATCACACCCCCCTGACTTTCATGCAGAAGGTGAACCTAATGAACTGGATTTATTGTGCATGGAAAAGCTTCTGTATCACGCACAACACAGACTCACAGCTCTGGGCCTTTTGGGTTATTAAGACAAGTGTAATAGGATATACAGGAGGTCAGTCAGTGTGATCCAATGCTTCCTTCTGTCATTAAACTCTCTGAGTCTATGATAGCATAGCTTAAACAATGGCAAATAGTGTATTTACTACCACAATTGAGATCTATGAACCTATTTAGAGTAGAGTAATCAGAACTCAAATATTTGAAATGCTGCTCAGGTTTACCTCCTTAATAACACCTTTTAAGTCAAAACATAATTCACTTGGGGATACTGATTTGCTGAGTCAGTCAATTTTGTTAGCATGCAGCACTCCAGGGCCTTACCCACGCAAAATTTACTGAGTTGCTAGCTTATGCTACTTAGTCCTGTAGTGTATGTTCTTTGTTTCAGTATTTTTTGACATGCTAGGTTCAGCTGTTAGCTTTTCCTAACCCAGATCCTCTTTCTTGATTTGGGCAAGTAGTCATTCACGTATGTTTTCTTCTGTGCAGAAATACAATTGCCCCAAAGAGAATGCGTGCAAGTATCAAAGGATGCTAGTAACGTTTCCTGCTCCAGTTAAGCAATGCGGGTATTGGTACTGGTATTTTATACTTCTGCATGCCTTTTGGTGTCTTATGTAAAAGATTTTTGCTGTATATGTTCCCGACTTTGTGGGAAATTATTTCACGTTCCTCTTCAATACTATGATCAATGTCACACATCAGATTCTTGCACAGAAAATTAATATAATCTCTGCCTGGACTTAAGAAAACCTCACATGAAATTCATGCAGTTAGAAATTATGTATCCATCAGCCACTGAATCTTATATTTATATTTTTATGGTGTTCTAGGAAAGAAGCATAATCTTGGTTTCCAAATACGCAAAGCTTTAAGCCTTTTATCCCACAATCACAATCATTCATGCAGTACTATTGAAAGAGACAATATAACTTAGAAGTGTAATGCAATTTAATGAACACGCTTTCACACTGTGAAAGCCTTGCTGCTTTCCATCCTCGTTGTCTGAGTGGAACCAGAATTGGAAGAAACTGAGAAATTACAGTATTTGTTTGTCTGTCACATTAGAAAAGCACCTGAAAAACTCGGAAATCAATTGAATTACTGGGAGAAAGACTATACATACGAACTACAGGAAGAAAACTATCAACAGATACATTAAGGGTGCCAATCATAAGAAAGAAAATGTAACAAAGGGCACATTGTAGGAGCAAAAAAGGGGAGTTATGGTCAAAACGAACTTTCTGCGAACAGCAATTAAAAACTGTACCTGAATAATTACAGATGGCCCATCAGAAAGAAATTTATCAGAATTGACATGTACAGTACCTCTAATATTCACTTCAGTGTTCATTTCTGACACATTTTTATTTCAACAATATATAAACACATTTCAGTTATCTGCCACTAATAAGATAGCACCTGTTGGGGTTGGTTACAACAAAGTACACGTATTCCTGTCAGACAGAACGATCCAATCTTCAGTTCAAATGCTCTAGCCTATCTTGCCAGGTACTATTCTAAACACTTGAGCTATCGCGGCAGTTTATATCCCAGGCCATGCAAACTGTCAGGTGTTTGCCAGATGTAAGTGCTGGTAAGCCTGAGGGCTTTCTAAATCCTATAGCAAGGCTTTCAATATATCCCTCTTAAATGGGCGAATATAGCACATTATGGGCATATTTAAAATTGATTCAGGAGATGAGAAGTGGTAGGCGTTTTCAAAAGGGAAGAACTTCCATGGGTGTCAGCCCTAACTGCTCAATGATGAAGACTAAAATTTAGACAGAAAATTACTTTTACACTGAACCCAGGTACCTTCCTGTCTAGTGGAACCTGCAGCCACACTGCAAAAGAGGGATTGGACAGAAAAAGGTCGACAGAAAGCCATGTGTGCAGAGACAGTTAAATTAGCAAACCTGAAGCTTATGCCTTGGCGTGCCCTCTTTCAGAGACTTCGGTATCTAATTCCTTAAAATAAGAAAGAACCTGCTTTTACTGAAGATTCCTTATTTTTTCAAGAGGTAAGTGCCTAACAATTTCCCATAAAGCACAGGAGGAGGAAAGAGTGGCTGGTGGTACCATGGCTCTTTGCAAAGCCCAGTTAGGACTACTCCAATCACTAGAACTCAGCAGCCAAAGCACTTACGGGAGATGCGGGTTTAAATCTCTACAGAGGATGAAGAGGTAAAGGAAGCAGGGTTTCCAACACAGCAGATGAACTCTCCAAATACCACCTTACTATTTAAAATAGAGGATACTTTCTCCATCTTCTCCTTTGCCAGCAGGATTTTACATGGTGATCCAAGTATATTTTCTAATGACCTACTGGACTGGGCTGCCTGACCAGCCAGCAAAACAAGGTCTGCCTGCAGACACTGGTAGGTCTTAGAAATCTAACTGTTTAGCGCTGTTAACACACATAAGCGTGGGCACTCAAAACCAGTTAGCAGTAGATATATAAGCACTTTTGATAATCTAAGTAGTGAGATGTATGTGCAAATGGTTTTTTTATGGATCTATATTCTCTCAGTCATGAAAATTCGAAGTATGTTCAATCAAAGTATGTCCTTATTTATATTTCCAAATTCTGCAGGGTCTCCCATTTTTTTAAGTGTGGGTTTGGCTTTGGAGTGGTTTTTTTCCATAAAAGCTAGGGAATAGGAAGAGTCTCTCTGAATGAAATAGTTAATATTTTTTTGTCATTTTTACCTGTTTTGGGTTTCTAATTTGCCACATCAAACTAAATCATGATGTATTTCACTACCGGCAGCACATAATGAGAGCAAGTTGACATTCCTGAGTCCATTTCATTCTATTTATTTCACTGATGTTCAGAGATGTGAACGACCAATGGTCTGAAGAGCAATTTTTCTCACAAAAGGATTAAATAGGTAATTCTATTACTCTGGTGATAACCATGAAAGGTGCAATATGTCCTCCTGGAGGGCAAAAAGAACTTTCAACCAAAGCTTTCAAGAAAATATCCTGAACAACATAGAAATAAATTTAATTAATTAATTCAGGATTCAATTTTACTCTCACTATAGTAAATGGGAGCTTTTTTAGTGCCTTTAATGGAGGAGGAGTAACAGGTTAAGAAGAAAATGCTTCACAGAAACCACTACTGAGACAAACATTCAGAAGAACTCACAGAGCTCTCCTGAAGAGTGGCCACAGGTCAGAAGACCCGACCACCTCCTCCCAGCAGCAGCTCCAAGCTCCTCTTCAGATTCTCCCTCTCCATTCTCTTTCCCTTGGCTGCCAAAAAGATTGTTAAAAAGCTTCTTTAAAGATAGGCTACTAAGCATAGTCAAAGAAACACAATTGAGAGATTTGACTTTTAAAATCTGACTTGCTAGAACAGGCTGTCAAAATTAATGAGTGTGAGAGCACTGAATGAAGTTTCTTCAAGGGTGTTTTAGTATATTTCACTGGGGTTTAAAAATCAAACCACATCTCATGAATACATGCATGTACTGTGACTGTGTGCTACTGTTTGCAAGTAATTCCAGTTTGTGTGTTGCGATGAAATCACTTACAGAGATATTTTTAAAAGAATGAGGAGAAGTGAATTGGAAATGTTGGCTTCATTTTCAAGTTCAGACACTTGGAAAGGCTGGATTTGTCAACCTCCTGTCAGTTTGCCTATTTATACTGCGTGAAGCAAATATGAAGGACATCATTGTTACGATGGAGAAAGGAGCCCAGGGTGGTAGCAATGCGCTGGTTGAATTGAATTTTGTGGAGGACTGAAAAGTCTTTAAGAGAATGACCAGCCATATCTTGAACAGCCTTTCTATATGAACTCCATGAGGACAAAATGTGTCAATAAATTGCATGAGGAGGGGTTTAATTCTGAATAATTATTGTGTGAAATGACAGGATATTTTGGGAGCACATAAAAGGTCACTGAGGACTTAGGATGAGTCTCTCAAACCACTTTATTTTTTTCAAAGGGGACGGGCCAAAGTCTGCAGAACTAAAATGCCAACGTAACAAGACACAGTGACTCCATACCTTGGAAGATGCCTTTATAGCAGCATCCCTGCCATTTTCCAACATAGGCATGGAAGGTATCAGTGTAGAAAGAAAAGAGGAGCTGACCAAAGGCCAGCCACATGAGGAGTAACAATGTAGATAGTGGAATGGAAGACAAGCAGCATTGACCAATGGCTGGTAGAGCAATCATGAAAGATGAAAAACAGGGAGATGCCATCTGCCACCTCATTCACCCTGTCCTGGATGAATAAGTAGAATCAGAGAACTCCAGGGACACTGTGAGAAACTCTGGTGGTCTGAAGGTGAAAAAATGGCTGCTCCCCCAAACCACTGACAAACACTCATGGCTGTAATACTCCCTGTACATAAGAAAGGTTGCCCTGGAGCAGCCTCAGGCAGGTCACCCTCTCATGGCAGTATCCTGGTGTGCATCAATACTAATTCAGCAGAGAACAGATGGTCAGACTCTGTGGGCGTACTAGCAAGAGCTCCATTGTCTTGTAATTCTTTGACAGAATTACAACTACTCAAGTTAGAGCCCTTAATACCTATTTTCATGTCATTTCCATTTGTATTCAAATATGGCTCCTCATTTCTTGTTATTAAGCAGCTGCATTAAGGCTGTATTCAAAACCAGAGTCCTGGCCCTGAAAAAAGTCTTAGTTATTTCCATAAATCTGTAGCGGGGACTATATACTGCTTTTTTTTTGACATCTTCTTTGTCACTTCACCCTTCTCTTTCTTTCCCTCGATTGATACTGTTGTCTCCTCACTCTCCTGTGGGCTGCTAATACCTCATCCTTAGTGGTCTGTAACTGGTGGATGAAGACGCTTTAACTATCTCAATCTTAGAACTGGAAAGGGGGCAGCTGAAGTTCTTTTTACTGCAGATTTTTTTCAGGGGAATGGCCTTCAGTTAGCCAAGAGAAAAGTCTATGCTGGATTATAACAAAATATATCATCTTACCAAAAATAGAGTGAAGATAGTCTATGACTGTTTTGCTGAAAACTGAAATACTGGAGAACACAAAGTTCACAGAAAGGCACTATGAAACGTTAGGGAACACGAGCTAAAATATCTGCAATGAAAGATGGTATGAAAACAACAGTAGACTATATTAGGGAATGTTAGTAATATAGCACCTATAGGAAATAAATTTTAATAAGCCGTAACAGATGGCATCAGAGTGCAAGGGAACAGAAAAAACAATGTAAAGAGAGCAAGAGCATGAGAACTCATTGTCACAAGCCACCTCATATGCATTGCGTCTTATTACTTTGGTGCTGCTACAAAAACGTTATGTGCCTTTAGTGTATCTAGAGCATTTAATTATTACAGGATTCCACTGAATCACCATGCAAAGCTAACAGAATATAGTTAACCCTATCTTAATGGAGCTAGAAAATGAATGTGAATATGCATAGGAAGGAACATCACAGAAAGGGCATGCACTGGGAATATGTGAAATGTGGAGAAAAACCACCATCAGAATCATGCAAATATTTTAAAAGAGAGTGTTTGATAACAGTGCATCTGCAGTGTTATTTCAAGGTGACATGGTGAATAATATATTTCTGGAACGTAACGTGCACTCCGAATCTAAATTGCAATGGTTAGGTAGCTGCAAACTGAAAAACCTTCTTTTGTGCCTTACAGTCAGATAACGGGATCAATCAAGAAAACTTGTTTCTTTCACAGAGCATGAATGAGCACAGCCTGTATACCGGACTTTATCAGAGTTAAAAATATAAGCATAACAATTGATATCAACCTGTTTTCCTCCCTTAAAGAAAGATGTGGGATAGATAGTGATAGAAGGGGTCTCTCCTTTTACTCTGCATTCCCAGCAATCTATATGCTGAAGGTCAGGCAGAAAAAATAAACTAATAAACAAGTCTAAAGACAATAAAGGTTTTGGCAGAACAGAAATAGGTCATTTTATCAGTGACATTTGAAAAATACATGTTTCAAAGAACTCAGTATAAAATAGTCATCTCCAGCAAGTAAAGTTCAGCAGGAAAGCACTTTGACTGAATCATCTCAATCTTCCCTAGATTTTTGTTTTAATAACAGGTATTGAGCAAAGAACTAAGTCATCAAAGGTAGAAGAAAAAAGTATGTTACAGAAATATTACATCCTTTCCCAGGATGACGATCTGGACCTTCAGCACTGACAGGGAGAGAGGAGTAGGACGGTACACAAGGCACCACAGATTTTAGAGAAATAAGTGGATCCAATCTTTTAATAAACACTTCTTTTTTTTTTTTTTCATGTTCAAAGGTTTCTGCAGGGATCTCATTTCAGTTATCTCATGATGATTATTTTTAACTTTAACCTTGTAAAACAGAGACAAGCTGCCACAGCAGCTTATTTTATATGGCATTAAATGTCTAAAACACAAGTAAAAGCAAAACCGAACCAACAGACGTAATGAATGCTTAGTTTGATGTTCTCTGTTTTAGCTTGTACAGACCACACGTATGGTGCAACACCTTTGAGTATGTCTATGCAGTAATAAAAGATATGACTGCACCTAATGTAGAAACTGGAAAATAAGCTTTGCACAGTGTGCATTGGGTGTTGTTTGCCCTGTAGCCATTGCACCAAGGCATGGGTGCAGTTTAGCCTTCAGTATTTACCCAGATTTGGAGAGTTTGCAGCTTGCCCTGCACCTTGTGCCACAGCAGCAGCACAGCTGGAAGTACCTGTGCTGGCAAATTCACAGCTGAGGCATTTTTACACAAATTACTATCATACTTCTGGCTGTAGCATTGGCATTCACACACACCTTCAGGATTTGTACTCATTTTACGTGTCTTTGCATGAATGTGGGAAAAAGATCTTGGGGCCCATTCTCAAGGCAAGATGACTAGAACATTTACAACCCATAACATTTTTTTTAAAAAATAACTATGACCTAAAGGAGTTAAACAGTATTTTTTAGAATGAAAAAAAACCCAACCAAACCGAAGAGAGAAAAACTGTAAATAATTTGTCTCTTGGTGTTCCTGTTCTATTTTCTTCCTATGAGAGCTATGTCTTCTTCCTCAGGCATCAGTCAAATAACTCAGGTCTCTGGAGTTGTGTGCACATGTAAACTGTAGACATGGAACAAGGCTTTCGATTGAATATTCAAAAGGTGTGACAGTAGCTACTGCTATTAATTTGATTAAATATACCCGTTTCCAGTCATCTACAATGAGTAATCCCAGGGGGGAAAATGGTAAAATATTTGAAGGACAGTCCCTAGGCAGAAGAGAGTCCCGTTGATATTCAGTTCATTTTTCACTTCTAGAGGAATACTTCTTGAAACATACTTCCATAGCAATTGTTCTGTAGGTATTACTCTTTATTTTCACTACATAGAAAAACAAAGCTATTATCTTGATTATCCATGAGCCAGCAATGTGCCCTTGTGGCCAAGAAGACCAATGGTATTCAAGGGTGCATTAAAAAGAGCGTGGCCAGCAGGTCAAGGGAGGTCATCCTCCCCCTCTGCTCTGCCCTGGTGAGGCCACATCTGGAGTACTGTGTCCAGTCCTCGGCTCCCCAGTTCAAGAGAGACAAGGAACTACTGGAGAGTGTCCAGAAGAGGGCTACAAAGATGATCAAGGGATTGGAGCACCTCTCTTATGAGGAAAGGCTGAGAGGCCTGGGTCTGTTCAGCCTGGAGAAGACAAGACTGTAAAGGGACCTCACCAATGCTTATCAATATCTGAAGGGCAGGTGTCAAGAGGATTGGGCCAGACTCTTTTCAGTGGTGCCCGGTGACAGGACAAGGGGCAACAGGCACAAACTGGAACACAGGAAATTCCATCTGAACATGAGGAAAAACTTCTTTACTTTGAGGGTGCCAGAGCCCTGGAACAGGCTGCCCAGAGAGGTGGTGGAGTCTCCTTCTCTGGAAATATTCAAAACCTGCCTGAACGCGTTCCTGTAAAACCTGCTGTAGGTGAACCTGCCTTGCCAGGGGGGTTGGGCTAGGTGATCTCTGAAGGTCTCTTCCAACCCCAACCATTCTGTGATTCTGTGACCTTTCATGTTGTCTACTGAAGAAAACAAAAAATATTGCTGGGCATGAATGAAACTGAAAATGGACTATATTTTGATGTTTTTTACCCCATATGCTCCTTCATACTTAATTGCCATGGGGGTAATTTTGTTTTAAAGTATGTGCTCTTCTATTTTTGTTCAACTTCTATGTTCAAGTGAAAGAAACCTCAGGCTAAAAAACATGAAGTGCCTCAATATACACAGGCAAAATTAATAACCTCCGGGAGAAATAACTGCTTAATTCTTACACAACACAAGGCTGGTTCTCAGCCAACCAGTGTCATTTTTTCAGCAGTTGCTCCTGAGACACTAAGTTTACAAAACCACAACACTACTAAGTGGATGGTACATTTTAATACACTTAATATCATGTGCCACGAATATACCATGTCAGTGGAAACCACCTCTATGCACACTCCATTTCCATAGCTCATTGTGAAGGAAAGTGAAAGCTTAAAGGGTAAAAAATTAAGGTATTTTAGAGGGAATAGGAGGTGAAGACAAGCAGTGGGTAAGTAGAAGTTAGTATATGAAAAAGTAGCAATTTAAATTGAATGCAGTCTCAAAGTCCCAGCCTGCTTCCTTAGTAGCTGCATGAGCCCTGTTTAGCTATTTTAACCTGCTTTCTAGAGTGAGAAAATAAACAGGGATATTCATTAGTTCAGGTTTATTTTATACATGAGAGAAAGTAAGTTGAAATTGTCTGTTAGTTTAGGAACTGGCACTAACAACTGAGTTCTTGGCAGCAGCAAGGGAAAAATACAAATCATTCACAGAACATTAAAGGAACAGAAGAGCAACGGTCACAAATAAATTGGTGACATGCAAAATTTCAAATGGTCAAGAAATGATTTGAACTGTTTCTCAGTGTTCTTTCTTGCCATTTCATTTCACACTGGGAAGATTATTAGCATGCCCTTTCACACAAACATTTTCAGAGAAAGTAGATTCTCTGTCCAGATATAGCTATATGTAAAAATAATTAATCCATTCACTGACTACTGTCAGTGACAGTATATATGTTATTCTGTTGATAAAGAAAACTTCAGATAGCTAAAAATATAAAGCTTATCAAGGCATGACAGCAAGGCTCAGTGCTGCACGGGAGCACATGGCTTACCATTGCCTAACGTGGAATACAGGAACGGCTGGGGGCTACAGCAGACCGACTGCACAGGGCGAGTCAGGAAGAAACTGCGTTTTGTGTAAAAGGTAAGGGACTGAAAAGGCATCAACACCTGTGCTGTTCAGCTGGTGAATCCACCAACCAAGAAACAACATGGCCCAGTTGAGGACCAGTCAACCTTATCGGCGCAGGAAGAATATTCACAGGCATCCATGAGTAACAGAAATCCAAAGCAACCACAGTGACTGCCACAGTTCCTTGCTGCGTTTTACAGAGCATGAAAATACCTAACAATTCTCTTCTAATTTGTAATATCTTAGAATCTATATAACAGAACTAGAGTTTTTTGGTTTGGTTTTGGTTTTAGGTTATTTTTTTTAGATTTGTGGAAGACTGCTCGTGCAAAAGCCAGGATGCTGCTATGGGATAGACATGTCTCCTGTTAACATTGGACCTAGCATTCTTATCTTGCATTCCAGTAAGCCCAGAGACCTCTCTGGAAACTTCCATTTGTCCCTTTAGGTCTATTGACTTGGCTAGCAATTTGAGTTTTCAGTGCAACCCATTGCAGTAATTACGCTTGGCAATCACAAATGTGGATTAGCCTAGCCAAGCATAGGAAGACAGGGTGGGTGCAGTTTCCTGCCCAGCCTCAGGCAGAAGGGGACATTTTGCACAGCTGGCATTGCGCGTGTTTGCAAAAGCAACATAAATATGCAAAAGGCCCCCCCAGGCTTTACATTTTGACACATCCCAAAGTTCAGTGTAGTTGAAGTGCTTCCTTTTGCCAAAAGAAACTGTACGTGATTAGGGAGAAGAAAAACACCACCACCACCCATTAGGAAACCCACAACATTCAGTCTAGCAGCAAACTAAAAGTTGTGTCAAAAGCTAGATCAGCATCTGTCGCTGCAACTACATTTCCTAGAAAGGAAGAGGGAGGAAAAGTACAGTGAGAAATGCTGAACTGCTTGCAGATTTCCTTTTTGACAACCATTCCCTCTACCCTCTTGTCTCTAAGTAACCTCAACCTTATCAAAACAGAAAACATCACTGGCAAAGGGCCTTCTATACAGTGGATGTAGTTTTGCATGTCTGGTCGAGTGATCCTGAATTTACTAGCAATATTTTAGTGAGGAAAGGAGAAATAACTGTAGTTCTAGTAGGAGTGAAGACAACTTATCCTCTTGATAAAAAGATTGCTGTTTGAGCCTGCCATTCTTGCTTTCTGCCTCTGACCCATGATCAAACTCTTCTTTTATTCCCAAAAAGGAATTGCAAAACTTTGATGTGAAACTTGACTGGTGTTAGGCAACCTTTCCACTATAAAGGAATGTAGGTTTTGCCTAAGATATTCCTCTGCAGAGCCAAGCATGATGCATGCACCAGTAGCCAATCAATACTGGGTGCTTTAAAGAAAGACAAAAACTGAAGCTGAACAATGCTTTTTCATCAAAATGTTTTCTAGAAGAAAACCAGGATTTTTGCTAAGAAATCTTCTAAGTTTCAACTGAAAAATACGATGATGCTTTCAATAACAACAGTAAATACAAAGTGTTGGC
Source organism: Dromas ardeola (assembly GCA_013398915.1). Taxonomy (NCBI): domain Eukaryota; kingdom Metazoa; phylum Chordata; class Aves; order Charadriiformes; family Dromadidae; genus Dromas; species Dromas ardeola. Next base: position 185,303 of record VYZM01006855.1, read on the forward strand.
GTTAGGGAAGTAAAGGTGAGGGAAAGGTAAACAGACAAAAGAGCAGTTACAAACTGTGGAGATACTTTTTCAGGGAACTGATGAAAAGAGGGAGGAAAAACTTTTGAAACTGTCCCAGGACAAATATGGGGGCATTTCTGGACCAGTCCTCAACAAAACCCATAATGCAAGCAGTAATTAAGCAGTACTCCTGGTACAAAGCGTTCGTCAGTAAACTGTCTAGACGCTGTATCTGTAATAAAATTTATGAAACCATTAGGGACCTACACTTACCCTTCTTTCTCAGCCCAGCTCACATACATTAACCTGCCATAAAGAACAGAACCCTTTTGCACACTGAGAACTAATGCCGGAGAGTGTGATTTCAGTAACTCACATTTTGAAATGGAAAGCGCTTAGTGAATTATGCCACTCTTTAGAAAAATCAGCTTCTGGTTTCACCAGCTGAGACATTTTGCATGTGACAGGTTCAGAATCCTTATTCAACCTAGATCCTTATACATGACACGACAAGGAACACGTACATTATTTTCATTCATCCCTTTCTAAGATTTTTGCAGATTTTAATATTATCTTCTGCTTGTTGCTCCATGGCCATGCCACCAACGATACGCACTACCAAAGAACCCTCTTAAATCAGGGTCACCATATCTACAATAGTCTACATAATCAGATAGCTATCACAAGATAATCTACCCAATTACCACCCTTAACAGCTTCCCAGCCGCATCTGTGCCTGCCAGGTTCTGTACTGTGGCGCAGCATTGTTGGTATCTCATGAAAGAAAACAGTCATTGGGCAGATGGGACAGCTCTCCCCAGCAGTGGCGTAACCAGCCAGATGTGTAACCAGCACAGCCACAAATCTGCTGTTAAAGTTTATAATAATTGGTGTCCTTTGATTTTGTTAGGCTGCTGTAACAGGCCTTTACAGAGAAACTTCTCTGGACTGCAGTTGGTTAAGGATCCAACTGAAACAACCCTAAACAATAAATACTCTTTAATTCTGCATATATTTTACATGTGAGAACCAACAATAATCAGAACTACTGGGAAAAGGAATGTACCCATTTTTTCCCGTTGATTTTTTTTTTGATTGTTTGGGGTTTTTTGGTAGCATTTAAAGTTCTATATGCAAGGTTCAGTGTGGACACAACCACAAGGCCCCACACCCTACTCTTCTCCTGGCTGATAAAGAAAATGGAGAAGACTTAACAAACAGAATCACAGAATCTTTCAGGTTTGAAGGGACCTCAGGGTGTCCAGCTTCCTTCACCCAGCAGGGTTAACATTGAATTCACATCAGATATCTCAGGGTTTTGAAAACCTCCGGGATAATAGCCTCTGCAGCCCCTTTGCACAGCCTGTTCCAGTATCCGACAATCCTCACAAAAGAAAACAAAACACAAAACCACCTTATATCCAGGCAGAGAGTCCCATTTCATTTAATAAGCACTGTCTCTGATTCTCACACCAAGCACCTCCATAAAGAAGAGTAAAGACTTTTCAAAGAAATGAAAAGTCATTTTCAAAGGAATGAAAAGTCAAGGAATAAGGTCTTGTCAGCTTCTTGTGTGTTTTCATGAAGACTTATTTAGGACCGCACTGTATTTTGCATTTATTCTCCAGTTCCAACAAACTCCCTGAAGTGCCACCTGATACAGCTTCTTTCTCTTTGCTTTCCTGTTCTCTGCCTGCTTTCCCAGTAACCCCTTGCTCTGCTCTTTCACTTTTTTCCCCAAGATATTAGTTTTAAGAAGCATACTTCAAATTAAGCATTCATTCAAGAACGGACTGACTGGAAGCCTTTAAAGAATGAATAGTCCAAGCTCAGTTTGTCCCTGCTTCTGTTCACGTAAACCTCCTGAGAAGCGTATCCTGTCCCTCCACATCAACTTTCTGTGAAAAGGCAACAATGCAGAGAGCCCAGAAAAACACCACTGTATTGGCTACAGCTGATGTTTGCTGTCTCCCCGTTTCTCTCCAATAACATAACTTGAGCCATGAACCATTTTTTTTTGTCCTTGTACTATAAGCAATCACCTGTAGGCCATGTATGTATTTCCATGTAGAGATTTATAATGCATTAAAGTAGTGAGTCAAGGAACTGGATTGCTTTTAATGTCCTTTCAAAACAATGGGGAAGCTCAGTTACTGAGGCTCACTACTGCTCTCACTGCTAGTTATGGAGCCTATTTAAAAATCCTAAATACTCTTCTCAAATATCAAAGAAAAAAAAACCCCAACCCTTTCATCATTATTCCATTTTATGTATGTTCTCTTCTCTATTAGCTTCTTTTACTGCCCTAATTTTCTTGGTCTTCAACCTCATCTGCATCCCCATCTCCTTTTTCAAAAAGGATGGTGTGAAACCTATCTCAGCTTTGGTCTCAACTCCTTTTATTTGCCTAAATAGAATTAAAGTGGGGAAAAAAAAGGCTATTCCATAAGTGTTTTCTTTGCTACCTTTAATACACTTTTCCCTTTAAATTTCTTCTAATATTTTGAGTTCATTTTCTTCTATAGTATTTGTTTTTCTTTCTCGCAAAGGTGCCTGATCTTTCTGAATGTAATATCATATTCCCTTCAACAGTATCCTCTACTGCTTACAAGGGTGTCTTTTGATGTCTCAGACCTTTTCTTTGTGGGCTCACCTTTCATTCTGCTTTTATTTAGAACTATTCAACCAACAGAAGTCCAAGACCACGTTATTAAAAGTGTAAAATTAAAAAGCTTCATTTTGTGTGTTTGAATCACACTCTTGCTTTCTCCGGAAAAGCTAAGTAAATATGTCAAGTAACTAGGCATAGACAAGACTCAATCTAATGGATCTTTATACATACCTAACATGTGCTTATACAAATATGTAAGTGTATGTGATACAGACACAGTTGTCTTGGTTTATATCCAGGTGGCCAACAGCTGGAAAGACTGAGGCCAGAATGAAGATAAGCTCCAGGTTTCCTGAAATCATAAACAAAGGCGTGCGTGTATCTACATTTCATGGGGCCCTGCCACTATTTCATTACCCTAGACATCATTAGAAATATATACATTGAGACAGCAGACCTTCTATATATTTCTGCCATCATATTCTCTAACTAGCATGGTCTCTGTATCCACTGCTGAACAAGGACACATGTTGCTGCAAAACGAGGACTGTAGATTTCATACCAACAGAGATACGACGCCACTGTTTGTAAGTGCCATATGCTACAGCTTAATAGGTTAATTAATGATTAGTAAAACAGAAAATCAAATGCAAACATATTTCTGTTCAGTAAACTTGGATTTTGACAGTGAGACTATGTATTGCACATACTTTTCATGTATTGGGTATTACAAAGAAAAACCCTAATTCTTTTTACATATATTTCCAAATTTCCCTTCCATGCTTGCATGAAATGTCTAAGAAACTTTGAGAGGCCTTTATCCAATGAGTGTTTTAAAGTAAAATGCATAAAAATTCCAGAAATAGAAAACAGAAAGAATCCCATGCACCATGGCTGGAGTCCAAAGATCCACGTTGCCCAACCAGCTGCCTGAAACACTGGACTATGGCACCCTGTGCCTTCTGGTACACTTAGAGGGATTTTTTAGTTCTTCCCCCTCCGTTGGCCCAGCTTGTCAGGAGAAGTGGAAAATGTCACTGTTCAGCGCGGGTGGCTGCCCTCGAGCTGGAGAGTATCCTCAAGCTGAAGAAAGGAACAGAGCCTGTCCCCCCTGTTTCCTGGTTAAGCGCTGTAACCAGTAACTTACTGCTAACCTCTCCTGGAGAGAAGCAGCTCTGGCTATAAGACTAACACGGATTTCTAGCATCAGCAGAGTTGTCACTTCTTCAGAGACAGAACTGGTCAACTGAGATATTTGTTGGATTACCTTTCCACCAAGCAGAGGTGTACAAATCACAGTGATGGACTCTTAACATCCCTGGTGCACCTAAACAGGTCTAATATTGATTATGTTTCATAACGTATACAACACATTTCTAGACACTTAAAGTATTATACAATCTAAAAGGAATAATGCACAGTAAAGAAAATAAATTCCCACAAAGAAATCTTCATTTGCAAATGTGTCATGACCCTATTTTTCCAAGGTACCTGCAAATGAAGGTGTCTACTGATGATTTCAAAAGCACCTAAGCATGCTTTGAAATCAAGGTGAGATATATCTTGAACATACTAGTTTTGAATATACACACCCTGAATATACAATTGATAACTGCTATTAATACATTATTCCGTATTATCAATTTTTAACCCATTCCCTACTAGTGTAAGTAGGGAGAGCTAAGACAAAGCTGGTGGCATATCATGGCTTTTTCTCATTAGATATTTATGTTTATGTATGAGAGCACAATCACAGTTTACTTTGAGCTTCCCTCCCCAGAAATCTTAAAGGACACAATTCTGAGCCCACATGTCTCTCAGTAGAAACATATGCTTTGTTATTACTGTTTACCTTTTCTCTTTCCAAGTTTTATTCCACAAACACTAAAATTGCAGTCACCTAGTATTGACAGTCATCTGTCAACACTGTCTGTATGTTTAGAAGAATAAAGGCAGCTGGGATATATGTTATACACAGTGAATTTACTTATCCAGTTATGTGCTACTTATATTCATGGATAGCAAGCGTGAAGTCTGCAGTGACTACATTGTTTTATACGGTTCCAAGCACACAAGAAATGGCATCATAATTCCCAGCCGAGCACAGGACAGCAGTGTGCCAGGTCACCAACACGTAAATGAAACCACCAGCATTTGAGGGTCAAATCAAATGCCATCCTCCGCATTGCTGATCTCTCTTAACACCTCACCAAAGCCTCCTTCCGAAGGCTCAGCTTAAAAGGCTGAAAAGCTGAGTAGTCAGCCAGGTTCTGGTTTTATTGAACTTCTCAAAACCTGACAGGCAGGTCTAGCCCTACATCTTATTCTCTGCTGTGGGGTATCCGAGTCCCTACCAGCACAGACAGAGACGCACATTCAGGGACCATGTTGTCAGAAGCCAGAGCAGCAGGGGACTTGGGAAGCGCAAGGACAACCACAACACTGAGACACTGGCCTGCTGAGCCTAGGTCCTCTCCTCTGAAAGTAGCTAGCTGAAGATGTTTGGACATTTCTTTAAAAAAAGGTCTGTATATATCTTCCCAGTAGTCAGACACGGGCCTTCTGAGTCTGCATGCAGACCAGACGGGTTTTTTAATCACCAATTGAGCTATTCCTTTTGAATTCACAGAGTTTCTTTAGAAACCCATTTATACTTCTAGACCTTGCAAGGTTGCATGGGGAATGAATCCACAACATAATTGTACATTGTAGGGAAAAGTACTTAATTTAGTTTTAAACCAAATAATTCCATTGGCTGACTCGAGTCCCTGTATTTCGAGAAACAGTGATTAAATTATTTCACACTCACATTCTTTGTGGCAGTCCTGATTTTATAGGTCTCTGTGATACCCTGCCCTTTTCCAAGCAGGAAGGTGTGAAGTTTTGCCTTGTTCAGAACATATTCCCTGCTGCTGACCAATCTCATTGCAATAGACCGGTTATGGAAAAAGCAGTGTTAATATGATTAAAAGCTAAACCTGAATAATCATCACACCCCAAATTTTGAATTCTCCTCCCTTCCAATAGGGTCTTGAAATAACTAAATGAAGTTTACGCTCAGGCCGTGCACACTAACAAGCAGCTGGGCTGACTGAACCTTTCAGGAAATCTTGCTAAGGTGGACAGAAGCAGCTCTGATTTAAAAAGTGCTGGGCTGTCAGAAGGGCTTATTATATTAAACTCAGCACAGCACTTTCAAAGCAGGGCTAGCTTAGGGCAAAGCAGAGCATAAATTGCCAAAAAGGCTGGGTAGGCAGGTTGCACAGCGCGTAAGGTAGATGATGGCAGAAAGGCAGGAACATCCCTGATGTGAAAAGGGAGAGAGTGCACAGGGGAAAGCCCATCCCTGTGTATACACAGGCACAGTGTTCCTTTGGAGAGAGAGAGGGAGCAGAACCGCAGGCAGCTTTCGAGATGTGACCTCAAGGACCCAGCTCCAGGACTAGGACCCACAGAAAAAAAATCTGCCAGATGTTTTAATGAGAAACAGTACTTTTTTCCTAAATGAAAATTCTAAAAAAAAAAAACTTTTGGTTTTATTTGTCATTTCATAACTTTTCTGTAGTTCATTCTAAGGAATTACAATAATTCAGTGTTTCCTGCGAGGAAAAAATTACCTTAGTAAACAAAATAAAATAATGTTACCAAGAGATCTGAATAAGGAGATCTGAAACCTCAGCATTTGTGGAAAGGAGTTTGTGATGTACCATCAGAGTCAGTATGTAAAAAAACCCCAATATGACGGGAGAAGACCCCTTTAACTGACTTTACTGTTTATAGAACTATTTAAGTATTTTGTCTCTGTAGCCCTGTATAGCTACATATAAATGAACCAATGATTATACATAGCTTTCTCCTAAATTAATGATATGAATGCTGTAATGACATACTAGTGGTTATGTTTCACTGGTAAAGAACATCAGTTCATTTCTGAGTGCTCATTTAGTTCAGGTGAGGTCACACTTTGCCTGACCCTGTACATGCTTCTTCTATTATAACCACTCAGCACTTCATTGTTGGCTTACTATCCTAATGAAATGAAACTTATTGAATAAAAATAAGGAACAATAATTGTTACATCAGGATTCTGTGGGTAAGTGTGTTGAGTTCAGCTTTTATGGTTTACAAAAATATATGAATTGCTTTAAGGATTTCTTATTTGATTAATATCTTGTCATCTGTAATTTTTATAAATTTTAAAAGTAACTGTTCTTGTAATATTTACATAGGTTTGTTGTATTATATTTAACCTGTTAATCACTGTTGAATTAGTCTTTATATTATTAAAGATATACAACTTTTTCTAGGACATCCTGGTTTGCTGGGAAGTAGCTGAGTTGTGTGCTTGGGTTTTTTTAACACATGATTACATGTATGCTACTGACATCAATGAGATTATTCCTAAACTGAGACAAATACAGATGAAAACTAGAATTTGGCTTAGTATTTATGCATACTTAAGTTGCTTAATTATGATATTACAAAGATTAAAAATATGTGCCTTGCAGAATAGTTAATTTCACTAAGAAAAATCTTTTGCTGTCATTTTCTGATTTGGCATTACTGTAGCTATTTGTATTTAATGTATTGCTATTTTACCTGCTGTATAATTAGACTTGCTTCATTCATCAGCAAGTTCTAAATTCTTTAATAGAAAATAATAAAATTATCTTATTATATATTGTGATTAAATATATCTATATTTTAATGAAAACTTATTTCAAAATATATCTTCCATAAAAAGTAGAGAAAAAAAATCATTAATTTTTGTAAGCCCAAATCATGGTCCTTATTTAACAGCACTATTGTTATGATGATTGACTTCAACTGCTTCTTTTGCAAAGAAAACACAACAAATGAACAAAACCCTATAGGGGCCACAGCAAATATCCAGTTTTAACTAAGTAAATAAATCCACTGAAGCTAAGGGAATCACCTGCATGCAAGGTTTATGAAGTTAGTGAAGTGGGGACAAAGCTGGTTTTTCAACAATTGGAAGAATGAGAGAACACAAGCAACATAACTACAAATCAGTTGTCCACCAGGGCAATACACAGGTGAAATGTTGCTTTAAGGAAAAAAAACAACCATATTTGGAGTTGTAAATGGGAGTTGTATCATGAAAACCATTGTCCCAGTAGCTCATCTGAATTGTAACGTCTGATATAATAACTGCTTTGCAATCAACTAGAGTCTACTCAGTCTGAGAGAAACGGTGCCCAAGTGCTTTTGACACAGTCTTAAGAGAGTGTTTCCCAACTTTTTTGGCCAGTGGACAAGACCCTACCCGCAATATTTCCTACAAATCATCCAGGTCACAAATTTTTTTTTAACGTAAGTCCTTATTTTAGTAATTGCCTTTATAAAAAGTCATTAGTTTATACAAATAAAAAGTTTTGTGCCCCAACAGAAATAGCAAGGTATCTTACAGGGGATGAACAAAGCACAAAAGTTACCTAATATCAGCAGCATCAAGCATGGGGATGATTTGAGGGACAAGTCTGAAATAAGCCTACTGGGAACAGGAACATAGTCCTTGGACACGTTACTGAGAGTCCTAAACTGCCCTTGACAAAGAGATCACCAATACTCATAGGCTGCTCTCAGCGAAGTGGAAAGGAAGAAAGAAATGGGCACATTAACTTCAAATTGTGCTCAGCAGGGCATCACGGCCTCTGAATTCGGATTCACTGAACTTCCTAGCCAAAGAAAGAAACATTTGTCACTGTCAATTCAGATGCTGAATGTAAAGTGGAGGTACCCTGTGCATGCAGTTTAGCTTTGCATATCAGGTAAATAGCAAACTGTCAAGTCTCTGAGCATGGACACACATGGCAATATTTGAGCAGAAAAGGAGAAAACGAGTCTTAAAAATCCACATGCAGATGCTGAAACCACCCTGTGAGAGGCAGGACTCTCACATGGAAACATGAAAGAGTATTCAGATTCAGAACAATAATTGAACAATATATAAACCATAGTGGACAGTTAGGACTTTTGCATGCTTCTTTTGAGCTATGGAGTGATGAAGAGGCAGGACTTTACAATTCAGTCTGAAACACAGTCTCTTAAGAACTAATTATCTACACATGCTAAATAACGCTCTTTCCATAGACACGCTATCTAATGCCAGGATCTCTCAGAAAATGCAAAGGGCCACATAGAGACAGAAAGGTAGAAACATATTACATCAGAAATGCATCAGCCTGCAATGGAACAAAACCACCCGCAGTGCAAAGACCTTGTTGCAACACAGAATCCATCCCCTTCTCTGTTATGAACCCTGGCACGACTGGTACTGTTCCTACTTTTTGGCTGAAAAATCAAGTTATTCACCTCTGAAGTCTGGAGCCAGATTCTAGCCACTTTTCTTTTCTGATAAGAGCAGAAATTTGCTCTAAACTCCTTTATCCAGGGGTGAATAAGGACCAGCTCCATGGCACTGGCAAGTCAGACTATTACACCTGTCAAAAAGCATCACATAGGAAGAGTGGCTTGAGGGCTCCAAGGACTACAAGCAGACTACAAACTCCTTCCAGGTTCCATTTTTCTGAAATCACAGCCTATCATGCTTTGTAGAGGGGGAGAGTAAATGGATGGACTGGAACAGTTTGCCACAGTATCAAAAGCTTTTTCTTGATCCTGATATGTACAGTACAAAGGAATCTGGTCTCATTTCTTACTGGCAGCAAGAAGCCCAAGAGCGCTTCCTCCAAGGAGAAGGAATTTGAGAACAATGCATTCGTCTCCTCTTTAAAGCTGAATGGCACACACCAACGTAACACAGCTATTAAGTTTCTGGCAAGGACGCAGTGTCTCAAAAATACAAAAGTCAAAGCAAAAATGTCAAAGAAAAGGGAGACGACTTCAAGAAGGTATAAGAAAGGGATTATGACTTGGAATAGTGCCTGCAATGCAATGGTACTCAGAAGAGATTATACAGGGTGCAGCATCTTTCAAAACCATGATTTGAACAACCTGACCTGTCAGCACTTTGAGGTAATGTTAAAATTCATTTTCCTAGTGACTAAGGAAAATTAGTCCTTAGAGATCTCTAAGACTTTGGAGCAGGGCACACTTCAGGAATCAAAAGGCTTCATCCAGGCATCAGTTCAGAGGCTGGCAACAGATAGCTCTTATGCAGAGCGAGCACAGCTCTTGGGTATGACTTCCCACCTACACAGTGGGTGTATCATCCGACTTCGAAAACTGCCCACTCTCTGCTTAAGAAAATTTATCTTCCACGCCTCAAACAGGCTGAGTACTTGAGAAAAAAGAAGCATTAGGTTGGGACAAACCTCTGAGAGAAGATCCCAGAAGGAGTATATGCAAATATATATATATATTTTGTAACTAATTTAAGCTGGTTTATATACTGTTCAGCCTTAATGCTTATTTCTAATCAGGCTCTATGGGTGAAAAAAAAGAAGTAAAATATTATTCTTTTTAAATTTGGCTTTACCAAACCAGATTTTCCTTCAAAAATGACCCTAATATAAAATAAGGTTATTAAATTATTTAACAAATATAATTATTTCATAGAATATATGCAGAGAAGTTATTAGCTGGTTAGATGGCTCAAAAGGCATCCATTTTCTAAGTGTTTAAACTGATTTTATAATCCTTCACAGTAGCAATCTTTAAATTGCTACTAATTATTTAGCAATTTAAATTGCTAAAAATTAAATTCCATTTAAAGAATCCAAGTTTCAAGACACTATCAAGAACAAAATGTATTGTATCTGCTTCTGTATGTATTTCTACCATTTTGCTGTATGCTGTTTAATTTTGTAACTGGAGGAGTTTATCCTTAACACCGTATCTTGGCTTTAGTTTAATTGGCTTAATTTTTCTTGTTTGCATCTCGTGAAAAAAAATCACACTATAACCTCCCTTCTTTCACTGCCTATTAAATAGTTTTATATCATATCAGCTTTGTATTTCATATAATTTGTTTACGCCCCTAATTACTCATTTTATTCATCCTAAAATTATTAATATAGGATATGTTCCACTTTGTGGTGTAGACCATTATTTCTATGAGCATTTTTTTATTTTTTGAGAAGCTAATCGGTCATTTTCAAGAATACTTTAAAAAAAATAAAATCCTTTCAGCAAACATGTCAGGTGTTCTTGAAGCAGAATTTGATGTGATTCCATTATAAATTTTTTCCCTGCCAGATTTTGTTAGTTGCAAAAGCAAGGACTCATACATAAACTCCCACCCTGTGCTATGAATGGAGAACATACACATTATTTTCATTGCTGACATAAAGTTCTGAAGGTTGACACTTTCACTTCAGAATGGCTCCTTCCTTCAACTGTGCGTCTAGTGATAAGTTACTGATACAAAGGCCGACACCTGTCAGAACTTGTTTCCTGAGACAGTAGTAAAAACATTCCTCTTCTTCCTTCTCTGCACTGAGCAGCTTCAAAGTTACCAAGGCACAAGGGCAGAATGAGTGAACATCCTAGAACTATCATTTCAAAGGTATTTATCAACAACAGTAAATGAAGGCACTGGAGTAACTGTTGTTATTCTTTACTGCTAATATCAATCTCAAAATCTACCATAAATTGATAGTAACCAATGAAACACACTGCATCCAACAAACTGTAATACCAAATTCCTTTTTTGTCTGGTTTAGTTAAAAAGTTTAGAAACAAAGCCTTCTGACCAACAACTGAAATGTATTAATCTAAGTTATCACCTCTCAGAAAGTTGGGAAAATACCAAAAAAACCCTGGCATCTGCAATCTTACATATGGTAGTCCTCTGACTGGCAATGGAGTGAAGTCATCATAAAGTGTTTTAGTTTGGGGGGATTTTTCCACTGTTATGACCAGCAAAACATTGAAATCTTCAAAGATATGCATTTTCTGAACTTACACGAAGACGGAAATAAATCTGAAGGGATTCTTTTGTTATGGCAGTTGATGGAAAATATTGCATCATGCAGAGGAGAATGATCACTATGAAAATTCAGAAGAATTACATATGAATTTCCAGTCAAGTGAATGTTAGTTCCTGCCCAAAGTAAGGGGACTGTTTTCCTTATTCATAGTAAAGTAGAAAAACTGCTCACTGGAGCTGAAGATTGGGGGCCAGGAAGGAAAATTGCCAAAGCAGATATGTCAGAAGATGTCTTTTGGAGAGGATGAGGAAAACAATGACACTAACTAAATCTAATCATTCTTGCCAAATATATGCTGCTTCCTGTAAATTAAATATCCACTTTAATACAGAAATAATCCCCTGTATTAAAAATTTTCACTGAATTATATTTTGCTGTTACTGTGGAGTCATCATCAAGCTCTTTTTCTGTCTAAGTCTTCTGTGCAACTAATTAGGGTTTCAAATAGAATTTTTTCAAGTGCGCCATTATAACAATTCAGTCACCACAGCCGTTCACAAAGACATGAAGAAAGCACTGTTTTAGACACCCACAACCTCGAGGTGGGTGAGGCAAATGTAACACAGGATCTATGGGAGGCCTGGTCTGGCAGCTGGAACTAAGCAGGATATCAGAAGACATCTAGAATTGCACAAGACACCTATGTCTAGGCACATGACAGGATCCCCAAATAACAGCCACTGCCAAGAGGCACGTTCACAGTCTTCATGAACCATGATAAAATACAGGATGATCTTGAAAGCATCTCTTACTCTTGTTTCCTAAAATGTGATGTTAGTATAATCAGTAGCAATATCGAGTTCTCTTAGTAAAGAGAGCTTGTGAGACTTGATGCTTGTTTGGCATTATCAAATTAAGAGTTTCCCCAAAGCAACGACAGATACATCACCCTTCAATTTAATTCACGCACCATTGTTTTCTTTTTCCCTTGTTATCCTGATGCATTTCACCTTCATTTCTGGTGCCTGACATGTTATTGCTTACCTTGTTATTAAGGCAGGTGGGAGCCAGCAAGGTCCACAGCCTTGATTACAGCAATTTGCACATTGATCTAGTACTTCCCAGAGCTCCTCAGAGGCTACAAAATATTCTACCTGGTTGCCAATATATAAACTATGCTTGTTAAACTAAGTTTCTCCCATCAGTCCCAAACCTCTCTGTGACGCCCAGTAGAGAGATCCAGAAAGAGCTGTACTTACAGTAGAACTAAATAAAAAATAATACCTTGTGTGGCAGTAGCGGGAGCTAAAGAAGAACTCTGCCCACATCCAGAGAGCTTTATAGGAAGCCTGACCTGAAAGGAGACGCATTACTGTACGCATGATCTTTGTATTTAGATTAAATAGTTTACTTGCATCTAACATTTCCTTTGTGCCCTAACATTCAGGAGTTTTACAAGCAGTTGCAGAAGGATCTCATGATGATGAGCAACCAGGCAACAGAACAGCAGATGACATTCAATAACAATAAATACATGTAATGAGCAACACTGACTGCACATACAGTAACAAACGAGCTTGCTACCCTCAAGGAAGAGGTCTTATAGTCACTGTAGATAGTTCTGTGGAAGCATATGGCAAAATGCTCACTAGTGACCAGAAAGACAATAGGACATTAGGATATAAGTAGCGAACAAAACAGATCATTATGCCACAGTATATATCATTAATGTGCGCAAATCCAGAATTATCTGCTCCTGTCCATTTCACAAATAGACCATTACTAGACAAAAAAGTACGGTAACAACACCTCTGTGTAAAAAATAAGGGAACACAATTAGATGCTACAGTGAGGAAAAGGAATGATAAAACGGGTACAAGAGAAATCTGTAAAGCAAAGAGCAGGATGCAGTGGGTGAATAGGGAGTGACTATTCACTGCTGACAAGTGCTAAGGCTCATCAGATGAAAAATATCAGGCACTGGGCTCAAAGCAAACAGAAATAAGTATTCTTTTAACAGAGTGTAATCAAACAGCCTGGTTACATTAGGATTTTCTAGAATATTACAAATGAGTTCAAAAAAAGGCTTAGGCAAACTAATGGAAGAAAATTCCATCTTGAACAGTGAAACACAAGGAGATATGAACACTGGCTCAGTAAAACCTTACAGTACTTTGCTGTAAACTGTATAGTGGATTTATTGTGAAGGAGTAAAAGACTTCTCTTTGTAAGTTTGCAGCAATCCACCAGGATTTGGGGCTTACAGGAAAGCTGGGGAGGGACTCTTTATCAGGGAGTGGAACGTTAGGACAAGGGGTAATGGTTTTAAACTGAAAGAGGGGAGATTTAGATTAGATATTAGGAAGAAATTCTTTACTGTGAGGGTGGTGAGAGGCTGGAACAGGTTGCCCAGAGAAGCTGTGGATGCCCCATCCCTGGAAGTGTTCAAGGCCAGGCTGGATGGGGCTTTGAGCAGCCTGGTCTAGTGGGAGGTGTCCCTGCCCAGGGCAGGGGGGTTGGAACTAGATGATCTTTAAGGTCCCTTCCAACCCAAACCATTCTATGATTCTATAATGTCTGGAAGCACGTGATATTCTGAATTAGAAATCTAAAGTGCATAACTGGTCTTATAATTCCTTTTGCTCCACAGCTGAAACAAACACCAGGGGATGTGAAAACCTCATCAGGACTGCAATTCCCACAGAGTGAAGGTGAGACAATTTGAAGGGGAGTAAGGAGGAAATTCTGGGGTACTGTAAAAGCCTTCCCCTTTACGGTTCATATAAATTTTGCACAGGACACGGTTTCTATAAAAAATAATTCATAGCCCAGTAGCCAGGGCATTATTTTGACAATCAAGAGAACTTTGTCCTCCCCTTCTTAACTCTGCTGCTGATTTACTGCGTAACTCCCTCACATCCTGTGTGCTTTAATTATCTCACCTACAAAACAGAGATAAAATATTTTACAAAAACAGCCACTTCATTGAAATCTATGAATTAAATGCTCATTTACTGATCGTCAGCCTATAAAAGGAACCTGACAGAGCAGCCCTAGTTGGAGGCAAAGGCAGACTAATTTGAGTAATCTGGCAGAGGTTAACAAAGAATAATTATACATTAGAACAGCTCTAAAAGGTGTCCTTTACCAAAGTCTGTGCATTGCCAATGTCTTTATTAATTTTCCTGATCAACCCATTTACAAGATTTCTAGGAGATTATTCTCTGAGCTTTAAATGAAGTTTAGGTCAATACATACATCCTCTTTCTCTGGAAAATGGGAAGATGATAGAGGAAGGAGACTGTTAGGATGGTCTCTGTTGAGAGAATGGTCATACTTGCATCTCATTTCCATCAGGTGACTGGTTGCCCATGCTTTCTTAGGATGATGGTAACTTGCTTAAAGTCATTTTCCAGTATTAGGTACTTGAGTACTACATAACTAATGTCTTGTTTCTTCAAGTAAGGCCTTGAGAACACATAAATGTCAAGGTCTAAGTTTATATTAATAATAAGGTTTTGTCCTCTACCAAGCTACTAGCCAATCCAAGGATAATTTTGTTAGCTACTAAACGTAGTATTTTAAGTCCATTTGCGTGCAACAATACACTTTTGATAGTTTTGAGGTTACCTTGTTTAAAACAAACAAAAAAAAGTAGTCTGCATTTATGCTAACCTAGATCATATTAATACTCCATAGCTGTAACTTTACTTGAATACTGTGAGACTACTGGTGGAGAACAGGGTGGCCTTCCTGATACCGGATTGACGTTTGTGCTGGTTTTAGCTGGGAAAGGGTTACATTTCTTCATAGCAGCTAGTATGGGGCTATGTTTTGGATATGTGCTGAAAACAGTGTTGATATTACAGGGATGTTTTAGTTATTGCTCAGCAGTGCTTACACAGCATCAGGTCCTATTTTGCTCCTCACACCATTCCACCAGCAAGCAGGCTGGGGGTGCACAAGAAGGTGGGAGGGGGCACAGCTGCGACAGCTGACCCCAACTGACCAAAGAGATGTTCCAGACCATATGATGTCATGCTCAGCAATAAAAGCTGGGGGAAGAAGAAGGAAGAGGGGGACGTTTGGAGTGATGGCGTTTGTCTTCCCAAGTAATGGTTACATATGATGGAGCCCTGTTTTCCTGGAGATGGCTAAACACCTGCCTGACAATGGGAAGCAGTGAATTAACTCTTTGTTTTGCTTTGCTTGCATGTGCGGCTTTTACTTTACTTATTAAACTGTCTTTATCTCAACCCATGAGTTTTCTCATTTACACTTCGGATTCTTTCCCTCATCCCATGAAGGGGGAGTGAGTGAGAGGCTGCGTGGGGCTTAGTTGCAAGCGAGGGTTGAATCACAACAACATTACACCAGGTCCCTTTAGATTTTGCTATTTATCTATTCCTTGTACACACAAATAAGGAGTTAATATTGCCTTTACGTATTTCTGTATAGTATGACTTATCTTTCTAAGAGATAACTCATTCTTTCCCCTTTACTGTGACAAACAGCTAGGTCATGCAACCTTACTGTGTTGGAACCTGTTGCAGGGTGTTTCCAGTTGAGAATATTTGATTCTGGAACACGTATTTAGCCACAGATCCCATGTGATGTGTGTACTTTTAGCCCACAGGGCATTGGGAGAATCATGTTACAACGAAACAAACCTATTACAAAACCCAGTCAGACTATGGTCACATATCACCTTGAAGCATGTTGCTTACAGCTTCATAAAAATATAAAAAGAATAAGAGATCTGTAGTTTGAAAAATGCAGTACACCCAACAATGTTTTATGTATCCTTAGATATAAGGGTAGAAAAAAATGTCATTCAAAATCCTGATATACAGATCTATCAAGATGACCACTTTTTAGATAGAAATATACCAGTATGAAACAATCAACCTGCCATAGTTCAAATATGATTAAAACAAGTGTGTTTATATTTCATAAGCTGTCTCACATTTCATTTGTTTCACAAGTAGAAAATACAAACTGTTAATATGCTATGTCAGGACAATACCTGTGTGCACTCAACAATGCTAGTGAATTTATATGCCTGAATCTGGCATGCGTTCATTGATAAATGAAAATACACAGAGTCGATTTGAACAGTAAATTCAAATTGATGACACATCTTAGCAGCTGTATATGTAGAATAAACATTCCGGATTGCCCACAAAATGAAACAAATTTACCTTACCTTCAATCATAGGTTGAATGCCAAAGAACGAATTCAAGTTTCACTGTGGTTGTTATCATATGAGGTATTCCAGTAAGAGTTCAGCCCCACACGACAACGGCTCATTTGAAACTGGCAGTGGTATTTTGAACAGCAATAAGGAAGAAGAAGAAAGTGAAAGGAAGGGCAGTAACTCTAAGGTAAAAAACCACCCACCAGCCCCCAATATCTACATCCGCTGAGCACAGGCTCAGTTGCCTGCATCTATGCTAGACCTTCAAATCAAATTTATTGACCTTAGGATTTCATTGATATTGAAAATGCAGCAGTAGTTTTAAGAAAAATATTGCTTGCTATGTCCACTTTGGTTTTCAACATGGAGCTTTCTTAAATAATGCTAGACACACAGTGCCGTGACTCAGCTTGGTATGACTTTATGAACCTGACCCGAATATAAGGACAATGAGAAAGGCAAACACTTTCTCTCTAATCTGTTTTTCCATTTCTTGGTAGGTTATATACATATGCTTCAGTACACAGTATCCTCTCCCAGGTCATATGAAAAGGAGCATAAACACATTTTAAGAAAGAGATTGTGAAGACCTACAGCAGACTTGAGGGTCTGCTTTTAGACTGGTTTTTTTCAATGATTTTTTTTTTTAAGGCTGTTAATTTAATCTGTCTTTATTTTTATTTTTTTTTAAACACCAGCTGGCCATAGTTATATTTTTACTCCAAAAGATATTAGGCAATTTACATATAATGTTTGATCATCCTCACCAAATGTTTTTGAGGATGATCTTTGGGAATTCATCTTGAGATGTATGATTGAACTTTATGTTATTCTAAAAGCATAACTTAATTGTTAACTAGTATAATTAGCTGATTTATCATAGATTTTAACTACATTTGCTTTGAAGAAACTTCATTTAGAATTCTTACTATAACATTCTTTGTCTCTCCTAATAGTCTTCCAGACTTTTGTTACAAATGTGCCATTCAAAAAAAGTACATAAAAACCTAAGGCGGAAATAGCTGAACCTGGAATGACACTGCCTACAAATGTACGAGTTTGTGTAAGATGTGTCCAAGTAACACTGCATGATAAGTAACAATGCTGGCAACACATGCATCCCAGATAGAAGTCAATGAATTTAAATACTTTGAAAATCATAAAACAGTAGCAAAAGCAGTAGAAGTGATACCAAGATAATCTAGAGGCAAATGTGCAATAAACATAAGCAAAAGGAGAAGACCATGGTGGAAAAGCTCCTCAATTTTCACGATGGGGATTGGTTTTAGTGAAAATGTGACCTTTTCCATGACAAAGGTAGGCCAAAATCACTAGACTTACACGGGCTAAAAAACACTAACCAAAACCAAACACACTGATTTCAGTGCAATAAGGAATCACATGCACCTAGAAAATATAAAAGAATTCATTTCTATTGGAACAAAACCCATCTGGAAGTTTAGGGATAAAATATTTAGATAGCGACCATAGGTAAATTTATTTCCTCTGAAATCATTATGAGAAGTAATGTGAGTTAACTTGTCTGTCTGGCTAACGGGGTCTGTCAATGCAACTCCGAACAGAAACACAAGAGCTTAAAAGAAAAAATAAAATAAAAAAAATCTCAGCTCACCTAAATCGACCAAAAAATAGTCACATTTGAAAGTCTAGTGCAGAATGCTTATCAGAGATGACAACTTAAATCCTACTGATACTATGCTTTAATATGTTTGATCTAGAACATAAATAACTCACGGGATTTACAACAGCATACTGTACTAAAGAAATCTCAAATTCTAATAATTTTACTATGATGGACACTACTCATTTAGTTTTTTTGCTCTCAGACTGTGCACATATTAATTTAAAAAGAAGTGACTGGTCTCAGAGGAATCCAGCAGAAAAAGGGGAGAGTAGCTCACTTTTTTAGGATATAATGGACTCTATTCAGGGACAGTGGTCTCCCAGCTCCAAGGGACAGCTTACAGAAAAAAAAGAAAGCAGGTACAGTATTGCAGTAAGCAACTGGGATCTGTAAAAGAAGAGCTGTGAAGCACCAGAGGTCTTTGAACGTAGACAAAAAAGCCCAAAAAATCTCTTTAAACACTACGGAGGCTTCGTAAAATATGCTGTAATCCACACCACCACCAAGCTCACAGAAGCAAAGCCTGAAAGCAAAGATTCCACCCCACAGCCGGCAAGGGGAGAGTTATTTATGAATTCTCCTTATTTCTGATCTGTTTCTATTCTATTCACTTCCCTCCCCCCCCATTGAAAATCTAAGTACCTCCTAAGCAATATTCTGATAAAGGTCATCTCTTCTGGGTTTAAAAGCCATTTTGGTCAGTGTCTTTGGGGAGTCAGTTAATAAGTGAACATCTAGGCAGATGCACTTCAAAGCCTTGGCCAGCTCAGTTACATTGCACTTACAATAATGTTTTCTGAAGTATGACTCTAATTATACTGGACTTAGATTCTCTCTAAAAATAGAACTCCAGCAAGCTACAAAGGGCATGGATATTCTTTGATTCTAAGATCTATACCATATAATTTCTATTATCAAGTACTGCCTGGTTGAAACTGGCTGTTAAGATGTTTATGAATCGCATCTATTCTGTGACATTTACCAATTTGCCTCACACAAGCAGCACTGTTCTCTATGAAGCCATGCCCACTAACATAGTCAATCTTCAAATCAGGGAACTAAGTTATAATACACGTAAAACAACACCGAGTAGAACTGAACGTACAAGGGTATTTTTGAGGGGTGGAAAGGTGCTGGCTCTGTTTTAGTGTAGATTATGTGAAGAAAAAAGACCTTAAAGTATTTTTTTCCTGTTAATGTTGTATTTGGTAAATTAGTGATGATTAGACCACCACTGGCTGCAATAAAAATAAATTTCAGGACTGAGACCATAAGTTTTAAAATAGACATACTGCACATACTCTGCCTGCTGTGATCATTAGGAGTCCCCAGGCATAACTCACCTGAAGAGAGAGGATTATATTTCGAGTTAAGACTAGATTCAAATGTGAGAAATTACCTTTTTACTTTCTTTAAGAAAGAAAAAAAAATTGAGCAAGGTATCAATATTTCAAATCAGTTTGCCGAGAAGACTGTGCTCAGACACATTAAATGGTGAATAGCTGTACCTTGCTAACTGATATCACATCTGTCTTTTTGGGACAGGATGCAGCCACCTATTCAACTCCCTCTTGACTCAGGCATTATTGTGTTTACCAGGTGGGGATGCACCAGGTATATTTTATGCGTATAGTTTCAGTCCTGACCATAAACCTTACAAAGACAACAGTGTGATACCATATAAGCATCATTAGTTCCACAGCAAGCTAAGTCAACACAAACAGAAGCATAAATGAGCAAGCAGAGCTGACAGTGTGATACGTTGCTGGTTATGCAGTTATGAGGTTTGCTACATCCCTCATCAGCTCATGCGCTTTAGAACAGTTCAGTCCTTTCTTAGATGTGCCACACACTGGTTTGGGAAAAATATAAATCAGATTTGCTGGTGCAGAATTACTTGAGTACAAATGCTTCAGCAATAGCTTCTTCCTCATGCATGCTGATTGTTGCACCACCTCCTGTGCACCACCTAACAACATTCTATGCAACACTAATCTCCAACGGCCCAGTTGGGGTCATCTACAGTATGGTTCAGAAGGGACAGCTGAAAGGCTGGTTGAAAAGTTACCTCTTCCTATTACGTTGAGAAAAAACAAACATTTACAAACCAGGTTGTTTTGGTCTTAATCCAGAAGGTGTGTGCATGGTGGCACAGACACCTCACCCATTCTCTTGAATGCACTATTTGAAATAAAGAGAAGACCCTTCCCGCACAGCTTTATTTTGGAATGGTTGCATATTTGACCAATTCCCAGTAGGACAGACCTACTGCAGATTAAGAGTGCCTGTTCAGAAGTAGTTCACTTTTCTTCAAAAATGTATTAAACTAATTTGAAATAAGTCACTCTTACTGTGGAAGAGCTGTATGCAACAGCAGGAACTAAGCAGATGTACCTAATCTGATATAGAGTCACACACATCCCATCTGCACTAACCCTGTTCAAACAAAGCCAAAGTCTTGTGCTGTTTCGGTGCTGTGCTAGCCTCAGAATAACCTCTTTGTAACTGATGTCGCTAAATATGCCTGCATTTGCAGCATCTTAGGGTTTACCTAAACTAGAAACCTGTTGAAAACAAACTAGGACATGAATAATACACCCCAGCTGTTGCATACGAACTCCCTGTGTGGATATTGTATTCCACCTGGAAGGCGCATCTGTACTGCAGTAAGAATCGAGACTGCAGCCTGTGCTGCCACATCTGATTTAATGTCACTAGCTCCTGTACTAACAGCTTCCACAAGAGAGGTGTAGTTACTGACGGTGTCAGCAGTGCAACAGCACTGTGGCGATGGACCTGAACGAGAAGAGAGCACTTGCAGGTGGCTGGAGAGCGGGGACCCATTTTGTTGGTGGCACGAAGGTTTGTGTCCGCCGTACCACATCGCTGTCAGCAGCGAGGTTCCTGTGGGCACCCTCTAACCAGCTGCAGGCAGTCAGGCAGATCAGCATGAGCAGTTTGAACAAGAGGTGGGAGGTAACCTAGTTTAGTTTGCTCGAAGCAAGCGGTTGTCAGGACATGGAAGGAAAAGCAGTATCAGATGACTAAAATCTTTACATTTTCCTACAAATAAAGGACTCTGTTCCTTCTTTCCTAAATGAATCAAAGAACCTGGCAAAGGCCAGCACGGCCACTGAGGCCCAGTGCCAGTCCCCAAAGGGCAGCACGCTGTATAAGCCCAACAAAGCAAACAGGTTTTATGATGACAAATCCCAATTAGAAAGGGTGCAAATAGCACTTGGGATTTATTGAGACCTCCCTGACCAAAAAACCCCACCCTAAAAGCTCAAAAAAACCTATCTTGCACAATTGATTTCAAGTGATGGTTCACATGCACAAACTTTGCGTTGCAGGCAGGGCTCAGTATATCCACCAGTTTATTTCCCCATTCTGAAACCTGAGGTGAAGTGCCATGGAAAAGGACATAGTGAATCCCAGAGTGAAAAGTTCCAGAATTTTTTTTTCCTGTTTTCAATTCAAAATCCTGCAGAGCTTTATCATGCTTGCCTTGTAATCCCTTTAAACAACAGCCCACTTACCTAAATTACAACCATCATTTCTTCTAGGCCTAACATGTCTACTTTGATGGGCAGCTACAGGCAGGAAAAGAGACACCCACAGAAAGGCACAGTAGATTTTCAGAGGAAGCTTAATTTAGAACAGTAAGAATAAAGTGGTGGGGACTTTGGGGAGGAGGTGTTTCATTTTGGTTTTTAGTTCATCACCCAGAGTAGAAGAACGAAATGTTTCTAATACACAAGGCTACGACAGGAGAAGTAACTGAGAATCCAGGTAAGCATAAGGCACCAACCATATTTCTCAAGGGATTTATTCATCAAATGACACTGAGCTCGGGGGAGCGATCAATAACCTTGAGGGCAGGGTTGTTCTTTGGACAGACCTCAAGGCTGGAGAAAAGGCCTGACTGGAACCTCAAGAAGCTCAGCAGCAGTAAAGCAATGGCAAAGCAAAAATCCTACAGCCAGGAGAGAATAACCCCAGGCTGGGCACCCACTGGCCAGGGAGATGCTCTGCACAAAAGAAAAGTTCACAAGTTGAACGTGAGTTAGCAGTTTGGCCTTGTGGTGGAGAGATCCAAACACAGACCAGGCTCTGTCAGCAACAGTGCAGCCAGCAGGTCAAGGGAAGGGATCACTCCTTTCTATTCAACACTTGTGAGAGTGCACCTGGTGCACCATGTCCAGTTCTGGCATTCCTAGGGCAAGAAAGATATTGAAATACTGAAGCAAGTCCAATAGATGGTCACCGAGAAGAGTGGGGAGCTGGAGCACATGGCACCCAAAGAGAGCCTGAGAGGTATTAAGAGCCTGATCAGGTGTTAAGAAATTTCTTTACCACAAAGTCAGTGACACACTAGCACAGTTGGCCAGAGAGGCTGTGGAATCTCCATCCCTGGGGATAATCAAACCTCAACTAGACAAGGCTGTTAGAAGCAACCTCACTTTAGTTTTCCCTTCTTTAAGTGAGGGTTAGACCAGGTGATCTTCAGAGGTCCCTTCTAATCAACATCCGTATGAGATTCTACATGATGATACCAATATCCTATTTCTTTCCTATTTCTCCAAAATACATCCTTCCTTTCAAAGAAAAGCTTTACTGTTCTTCCATCTACTTTCTTCACTTAAAAAAGATCCGACAAACAACATAAAACCCTCCCATATCCTCATTTTTCTTTTGTTTCTTACAAGAAGCCTCAAAACACCTTGTTATATCAGAAAAGTTCTTTTCAACCTGCTTGGCTAGAAAAGTTCTGCTGCCTGGCATTCCAGCTAACAGCACCTCTCTGACATCTAAGGAACTTGTTAGTATCTGTAAACTAGCTCCCTAGGAATTAGGTCATTACTTAAGAGAGAAGACTAAACTGTAAAGGTGACTTAGCTTGTTAGAAGCTATTCTTCTATAGCTTAGAAGCTATTCTAAGAAGGACAGGCAACTGTTTCTTATTTAAGTAACTTTATTGATGACTATAAGATTTATGGCTGATGCACAGTGAGAACCCTTGCTATCTGAGAAAATAATTCTTCAACAAAGCTGAAAGTGGAGTTTCTGTTTCAAAATTCATCTTCCTTTCATCATTATTTACTACGCATTTTGTAACATGGAGCAAGATGTTTAGTTAGCCTAGCACACAATCAGTATATATACTTCCACATACAACAGCGTCTGGAATGTCATCCTAGAGGAAGTTGGAAAATATTCTGTATTATAAACTACTCTCAGTTATATCACTGCTTTCATCTGCCCAGTACAAATGCTTCTTTTTCTCTTCCTAATATTATTTTTTTAGAGTTTCTTCTGATTTGATTTGGGTTTCTCTGTTTTTCACGCCCTTCAAGTTATTCCATGCTACCACTTAAGTCATTATACTGAGATCAGGATTTATTTCCTGCAAAATTATGAAAAGAAGTAGGGATGAGAAAAAATATAGGGCAGGCAGTTCAAATTGCTATTACAACTGTATTTTCTGTAGTATATTTTAGGTGATTTTTTTCTTTTTATTCCATTTTTTCAGTAATTTAAGAACTGAGATACAAAGCTTGTGAAAGTAAGGAATGTGTTAGGTGGTCAGAGAAGAAAAAAAAAAAAAGCAACGTAATCAGGGGAAAGGAGGGCAATTAAGACAACATCAAAAGCAGTGTTCCTGGGCCCAAACTTGTACCTAAAAATATGCATTGCATAAGGTTTGCAGGTATTTTTTTTATTTATTACGCACTGTCTATATAGCACGGTTCACACAACTCATTACAATACACTTAAGGTTCATAAGTACATAAGGTACATACAGTAAAGTGTTTTGGGGTTATTCATCTAGTTTCAGATAATGAAAATTAAGTCTATTCCAGCCCAGCAAAACAGCTCAACTGACAATTACAAATTAATTTATTTATATCAAGTTTCTCAGGTCACAAGAGAAATTGACACTAATCACCAACTTGCTGCTCCAGCTATTTCACTAACAATAGTAATAAGCTAGCATTACTTTTAACAGAATAAAAGCCTGATGTAAACAAACTGTCCATCAATATTTAATTAAAATATAATGAGGAACAGGAAATGCAGTTCTGGGTATTGTTTAAGGTTGCATGGCACCATTTAAACATTGCATCACATGTCACATCTGCTTATTGACAAGGAAGTGTATGTGACACCGGAGCACAGAGTTACTGAGATAACACCATGCATTTTAATTTCAGTCTTCATTTTATGCATGTTGAGGAAAGAATCATTTTACCCTTTGCTTTCCTGCACAGAGTAACCATCAACACAAGGGTCTCACCAAAAGCCTGCGGAAGTCTGTGAAAGTCTTTCCTTGAATTTCCACGGGCTTTTAATCAGGTTATGTATGTACTATTGCTCCAAAACAGAGACATTTTGTTTTTTTTTTTTTAATTCCTTCTCAAAACACATATGCTTATTGTCTATTTTACAAGCAAATTACTAGTTTGTAGGTTTCACCTAAAAAGCACACAAAAGTGTGCTTGGCAAGAACGTGGAGAAAACTGGAGTGCAAGCACTTCATTTTTAATTCACACAGCTGCTTAATGTCAAAAAGCCACTAAAATCAGTGTCATCATACGGAAATGTACTTACTTGAATTTATTATTTATAACTTGAGTTAGTTATTTATGGGGTTTTAATGGAAAAAATCACACATTTGGGCCAAAATTAATCTCAGAGCAAAACTGTATCTATTTTCAGATCTTGCAGGCTTTATACCTCTAAATTAAGATATTTATGGCATTACCAGTTTTCCCAGGATTCCTCTCTCTCCCACCCAAACAGAAGAGTTACAAGTGTAAGGTAGGGCTTTGTTTACATTCTTTCTGTAATGCAGTAAGATGACATGAACCTGGCAACAAAACCACGAAGCAGTGATAGTATTATTTTATTATTCTAAATATTCACCGGGCATAAATGTAGTGATAACAGGTATTGTAAAGAACCAATTACCAAAAAAATGACCAGGACTAAAAAGTTCTTTGTAAACAAATTGTTTCAAGTAGTACCTAGCATAGGACCTCGGCCTACAAAAGAACACAAACCTTTTTTATAGAAAAACAAAACCTTAAAGACACTTCTGCTTTACAAGAGTTCACCGCAAAAGCGAGTCATTCAAGTCAACCCTGCATGAGCTAGCTCAACTCCAGAAGGCACAGGAAAATAAACTATACAGTCAAGGACAGATAGGTGGACTTTCAACCTGGCTGTACAGGGCTGCAACGGGTGACTCACCAGCAAGCGTCAAGTACCAGCTTGGAGACTGTGGCACAAATACTCACTTGTGAGATTAGGTGAGAGGCTAAAGTTGATCTGATTAAACTCATGCAATGCACGCATCAACAAGCACTAGCCTGCAAAGACCTCAGTTCAGTTAGATTCAAACTGAAAAATCTGGATGATTGCTTTGACAAATCCTGACAACAATAAGAAAGGACTGCTTAATTTCACCCACATTCAGCCTCGGATAGCTTGTCAAATCTATCTTATCTCAACGGTCTGTGAATGAACTCCTGCTCAGCACTTGGAGCCACAATTTTGATGCCACTGCCTCTGACCAGAAGACTCCAGCTGAGGGATGGGACTGCTGGTTCCTAGTCTCCACTAAGCACCAATTCCAGAGTGTCTTGATGTACCTTATAACTTGTAACTTGGGCTCCACACTTCTGCTGAGCTCCAAAACATACTCCTGCTTCCTCAACAGACCCACTTAAAGCACCCATTTTAGCCTATTTAACCAAGGTAAACTGCTGAAACCACTAACTGGTGCCCTCCAACATAACTGCAGATCACCTCAGGCAGTCCTTCCATACTACAGGTGAAGGAGCTAACCACTGAATAAAAGGAACATAGAGGAATACACTCCTCCCTTTCAGGTTTCATTATCTAGAAGGCTTCCACAAAAGTTTCCATTTAAATTATTTTTTAATTCAGGTAGAATTTGAAGTAGTTCTGCTTGGAAAAAGCTGTATTTCTAGGAAATAATAATGAATATAATAAGTAGAAGTACTGTTCCAGAGCCACATAAAATACCCTACTTATGGCCTAGAGAATTCAGAAAAAAATAATTTAAAAACAGTTATATAACTATTTCATAGCATGTTTTCTTCTTGTTGGAGGTCAGCTGAGCCAAGGCATCTTAACAAAAACATTGCTTAAGATATACTACCTGCAGCACAAATAAGTGCTGAAAATGCCATCAGTAAAGCAACTCTAAGAAATACAAATTATAAATTCCTATATAACTTATGGAGACTCTTAAGAAATTGTATCCAACTACACAAGCTCAGTTCTTCTGAGAGTTTACTTGTGTACCCTTCTAACTGAACCCATTTGCACAGATAACTGTCTTAAGCTTACCAACTACTGTTTCAAAAGCAGCGAGGATTAGTGCAAAGCATCTCCTTCCTTTACAGAGGGTATTTTCTCCAATTTTTATGGCCACTTACAGAAAGCCAATACAACATGTCACAGCACTGCAATGACTCCTTCCAGCTTTATGTGCTTCATTAATCAGCCCCTAAGACAGGACCCACTGAATGCATCTCATAGTTCGATAAATGTACTACTTACTTTATAGGTAACTCTAGAAATATGCTACCATCATCCTTCCTGGATTTTATCTCTTAGCTTTCATTTTGATCACATCAAAGCTATGAGAAACAGCACTCTTCCCTTCCTGAAGCTCCATTTTGCAACACACTAAGTGACCTGCTTCGTGCTGGGCACTCGATTCACAGCAACTGGAAAATTCTCCTTTTGGTTGAGCAAAGACTGGAGAAAGAGGAGATGAAGTAGTTCCTAATACAGCCACATGGACCAAAGTCCTGTTCCTAACACTTTCCATGACAGCTACAGTGATGACAGCACAATTTATATAGTCTTTTTTTTCCCTATCACTTGACAGGTGAACTGAGAAGGTACCTGCAATGCGCTGGGTCAGGGTTATTGCTTGTTTGTCCTGTGCATTCTCTACTTTATTATTCTCCTTAGTGGTTTCTTCCACAGAAAAATGCATACAACTCATGGCCTTCGTCCTGTACTTTACGTCCTGCGCTCTCTGCAAATTTTAAGACTAAAATACATGCTGATTATACTTTGAAACTTAGAGTTCAAGCCCCAAAAGAATGACAAAAGCAAAGAACATTTCAACAGTCAGTATTAACTCTAACATATACATCACGTTTTACTTTTGTAGCTTTTCTGCCTTTCTCTGTTTCTCCTCCTCTCCTCCACTCCTGAACTGCTTATGTGAGCAAAGAGAACAACTCGGATACAATTTATCTCAAACCTCTAATGATCTAGACATTTTTCAAACTTTTAGATTCTGAATAACAGCTATGATTTCATCATTTTTAATGTTCTGTGTTTGGAGTTCATCCAAAAGTGGAAGCAGAAATTATGATTGCTTCAGATGCATCTTTGACAAATATTGCCAATGTGTTCATGCTACATGGGACACAGTGATAAATGTTGTCCATATCAGAGCCACGAAAGCTTAAAAACTCACATGGGAATGTGTTCTGGCAACAGTTCTGGTTCACTTGCCTGCCTAAAACCCATCATTGATCTTTGAATATAAAAGTCATTTGTATGCATTTTCACGTACATAAAACCTTCATCTCATGACTATTCCGAAATAACTGCATAACAGATATGTACATATCACACATACCAGACTTCTGCAAAATGCAGAATCTTACTACACAAAAAACGTCAGTACTCAGGTTGGCTTCACAGCCTTAAAAATTGATGCCAAAAATCAATAACTTGGACAAGCTTTGGTTGTAGCCGTAAGACCAATCCAAACAACAATAAAATTTTTCATGTCTGCCCCAGAGCATGCACAAAGCCAATGCAACGTCTGAACAAAGCAACACTATGAATAATATTCAACAGAAAACTGATCATGATGAGGAGTGATTTTAAAACTTTATCTTTCTAGTTTACACTTCAACTTAAAACCAACTGAATTCAATAGGATTCAGGAGCCTGTGGATTAGATGGGGTTTGGATTAGGCCTTTAGTTCTTTTCTGTCTGCCCAGATGCACTGATTCACAGAGAAATTGTGTCTACCTTCAAAATGGCTGGGGAAGGAAGTAATTTTTGCCTTTTAACTTGATCTGTACAAATAAAAAAATAAATAAAAATCAACTTATTTATGTTACTTGTAAAACCATCCCATGTCATAAATTCTATTATTTCTTTGATAAAAATCTTACCTAGAGATACTATGCCCCTGTGGTGGGAAACTATGAAGCCACGCTTAGCATGTCTAAAATTCCCATTTTGACAGGTACACGAGAGCATATAGAGACAGAAAACTATTCTCTAACAGAAACACATATGGCAGCTTGCAGACCTTCACAGGACGAAGGTACATCTGAATAGAAGTCCCATCGTTTTAAGATTGTTAAGACTGAAGAGAGAAAATAAAGAGCAATAAGAGGAGAGACACAAAAATGAAATGGAGTTTTTTAAACTTCCAGACAGATAGTGTCTTGCTTTTTCTGCCACTTTCCATACATTATTGGAGCAGTAAATGCAAACCAAATACTTATTAAAAATACCAGGGATAGGAAAGGGGCATATTAAAGCTATCAGAAGTTTGAGTTAAAAACTTTATTGACTGAATGAGGCTTCATCAATTATAATACCGCTAATTCTAATCCAGCTCATCTGTTCAATTTGCTTTGTACAGTCGAGCTACCCAATTATTTTCTGTATTATGTCTTCCTACTCTCACTGTTAATGTCACATCCTCTTCCAATTCTTTTTCCTTACTCAGTTTGGAAGCATGGTCTGCTGTTCTTAATCCAGCCCCTATTACCCCTACCTCTATCCATCTGTCTATCTGTCTCTCTCTGCTTCCTTTTACCATTAGGCAGAGCTTTTAAAATTTCAAAATCTATTTCTTCTGCTTCTTACCAGTTACCAGCTGAGCTGTCTAAAATGGTATATAGTCAAGCCATTCAACAAATTGCTCTTAGTTTCCAAGCCTCCTTATCTCTGTTCAGCCCTCATCCATTTCACATCTTTTTGTGGCTACTAACTGTACGTATTTTCCTGCTATTCTCCATAAACTGCTAGAGCAGTGTCCTAGTATGGCTTTTCATTTGCTTCGCCGCCTGCCGTTTCTGCAGTTGCTTTTCCCCCCCCTTGTCACATCCTAGAGGACCCAAACTAAAGTGCTGCTTGCTGCCTGCTAAAGGCTGTGTCAGTGAGACCATTAACTCTTTCTAGAGTCAGCTACAGGCAGGGAACATGATTTCCTTTCCATACTGCGCTCCCTCCTCATCCAGTCCTACCCTGTCCTCTGTGTATCACGGCTTCCCAGCACGGCAAAAGCAGAGGACATGCCGGAATAACCCAGCCAGGGGAGGAAACCCTTGGGACTTGGTGATACACACAGCACCCTGTCCTGAGCCCCCACAGGCAGCACAACCACCCCACATATGCTTGTCAGAAACCAGCCCTGAGCACCCACCACACTTCTCTCTCAAACCAGCACCACCAACAACCTCATGGTGGCCGCAGCTTCCCCCTCCCTTAACAGCAAGTATAGACTTCTCAAGACCTTATGTCACATTTAGGATGGACCATTGAGGCCCTCTGCTGCAGACACCCACCCACACCGCTATACCAGCAATAGAAGAGGGATAGCCCTTGTACTAGTCACACAAGACTCTCAAGGGAGAAGATTTATTCTCACTGCCGATGTGAACATCGAGAGGAAGAGAGGTTTGGCCTTGGCAGTAAACATGTTTCTCTTGGCAGAAATAATGCGGTATTTAACTAGTCCTTTTGTCCTGACTTGCCACCCTGGGGAGGTGCCTCAACCTCCACCTCTCATCACCACTGGCATGCTGGCCCAGGGACAGGATGGCCAGCCTCTGCCACCTCTGGCTCTGCTGATCATCTCTGCTCACTTTGGACCAGATCTATAGGCTATATCCAATGAAAAGGATCTGGATCTAAGGGAAATCAAGGAAGTAACAGGCATGCCAGGATCTGGCATGGCTCCAGCATCTCAAGGGAAGTAAGAAGCTATCTGCTTTTTGCAGACTTTTGGGCTGGGCTAGCAGTAGGAACTACTGCTTGGCACTGCCTCTGCTGTAGCTGAAGTCCTCTCAGTCAGACTCCAGTCCTTAATCTTCTTGGCCCTCTGCCCATTAGTCATCTCTTCGCGTCCTATGTTGTTTTATGTCATCTCAGAGGCAAGATTGACCACTTACTTTACCCTTCATGATGCCACGAGATTTGCAGGTTCTTTTACCAGAAATATTAAAAATCCCTTCTCATCATACAATTATTTCTCTCCTCACCTCCCCTCCAATTATTTTCCTAAGCATCCTTTATATCGGGTTTTCTTATTTCCACATCTCAATCTCTTTCTCTTTGTTCATATTCCCTACCTTACTTCTTCCAGGAAACACACATCAAAAAAAAAGAAAATAGAGCAACAACCATATGCTTCCTTTTTGATCTGTATCCTTATTTACATTAGTAACAATCCCATTATAAAGAAAGATTCACGGCAGTAAGAAACACTGAGTGTAAAGCCAGTTTACTTTCGCCCTAAAACGGACTGAGAGACAGCAAAGAAATGGAAGACTAACATTTGCAGAAAGAACAGCTGTTTTTGAAAGAGGATGTTTCTCCAAGACTCGATTTACTCCATGGAAACTTTCACTAATTAGGACAAAGAAAGGGTCCACACATGTAAGGTGTCTGGTTCTGTAAAAAGACGAAGGATTTTCTTGTGGCCAAAGCACTTCGAAAGTACGAACCAATAAATACTTACAGACTTATACCCAATGGACTTTTCAAAGTATTTTAGGTTTTCATGTTGTTTTAAATGTAGCTTACTGTGGCCATTGAAGCTGATGAAAAATTCATTTTGATAAAAAAAAAGAAAAGATGTAGTATGATGTAAGACAGTCAAAGCAACAACTTGTAATGTATAACATACACAAAGAAGGTTTTTTCCGTTGTTATTCTTGATACCTTTAAGAAAATAACACCACCTTGAGAGCCATCATATTAGAACACAGATTTTCTTTTTTTTTTTTTATTTTTATTTTAGCACCTCGCTTAGAAAGGAACTCTTAATTTGTTGCTACTTCTTGCAATACCATTTAGAAAATACTTCAAGAATTGCTTCAGAAATAGCTTACCACCCCCAGACTATCAGACATTTTCACTTTGAGGTTAAAGTGTTGTGATCACATCCACAAAATGCATTGTGCTAATTTTGGTTGCCAGCATATGAATACAATTCTCTTTTCTCTCTCAAATCGGTCACTTTATGCTACATACTTCATCATTTAACTAAATAATCTTACAGCACAGTGCTGAAACAGGAAGCATTTTGTTGTCAAAGAAGACAAATTAAGCAAATTCACAGGTTTCACTGTAAAAGAAAATTGTCACCAACAGTTGTCTTCTGCATATAGTTCCATCATTAGCCACGGTTAAACATGCAGCTTGGAATAATATGTGAAGCTAGGCTGAGAAAAATCTATAACCTATTCTTCAAGAAATAATCCTAATATGGTTTCTACTGTTGCCTCTTGGCTTTATAATCATGCCAGACTGAAGTTTGGGAGCACCTGGTTATTGCCTTTGACACAGACCAGACGAAATTAGGGAATTAACTATTTTATACACCATTACTTTCAATCCACATGCCAGTTTTTGCCTCAGATGTGGGCTCAGGATACTACAAGGACTTAAGTAATGTCCCAGCTGTTCAGGCCAATGGTTCATCGAGCCCAGTGCTGTCTCTGCAACAGAGCAGTAAGAGATGCTTCTCAGGAATACCACAGGCCCACTTTCTACTGTCTATTCCCTCCTCCATCATCCAGGCTTCATGAATTAGGAATGACGGACAGTATTTGCTTTTACTATCCATCTACAGAGCTGTTGTTCATAAATTCATGCAACACTCTTGAACCTGCTGATATTATCCATCTCCACAGTTTCCTGTGAGCCAGAAGCTCACAACCTGCAGTGTAAAATACTTTCTTTTGAGTGCTTGAAATTGATCTACTACCGTTTTCATCTAGTGTCCCTCAATTCTTGCATTTTGGAATTGATGAACAAGGGTTCCAACAACCCTTATCTGTTCCTTTCATGATTTTGCAATCTTCACTCACTTCACCCCTCAACTTTTTCTCCAAACTGAAGAAAACAGGATCTTTTGAGTCCCTCCTCAAAGTCTGCTTCATCTGCTTTATCATTTTAGTAGCCTTTCCCTCTGTTCCTTCTGCAATGGTACTAAAACCTCCTTCAGGTCAGGAGGCCAAAGCTGCACACAGTACTCCAGATGCAAGTGCATGAAGATTTTACACAACAGCAAAATAATGCACTCCATTTTGTCTTTAAAACCCTTCCTGATAATGGCCAAGATTTTTTTTTACGTTTTTAAAACTTTTTTTGGCTTCTGCTGCAAAATGAGCTAATGGATTCCAGAGGACTGTCAAGACAGTCATGACAAGTCCAAGATCTCCTTCCTGAGTTGCAACTGACAGTCATGAGCGCATTAAAAATTACATTCAGAGTATGCCAATCCAGTGAATAAAGCTTTAGGAATAAGGCCCTGCCTTTCCAAATCTGCTCTGCAAACAAAATCTTGGGCTGTGCAGAGTTAAAGCCTAATTGTTTATTTGATATTAGCTTCTATTTACAAACAGAATAGATCACAGCCTTGTTCTCCAGCCCTCTAGTCATAGAATCATAGAATTGCCTAGGTTGGAAGGGACCTTTCAGATCATCTAGTCCAACCATCAACCTAACTCGGACAAAAACCATCACTAAAACATATCTCTGAGCACTATGTCTACCCATCTTTTAAATCCCTCCAGGGATGGTGCCTCAACCACTTCCCTGGGCAGCCTGTTCCAATGCTTAGTAACCCTTTCAGTGTAAAAATTTTTCCTAATATCTGGTCTAAACCTCCCCTGGTGCAAGTAGAGGCAGTTTCCTCTTGTTCTATCGCCTGTTACCTGGGAGAAAAGACCGACCCCCACCTCTCTACAACCTCCTTTCAGGTAGTTGTAGAGAGCGATATGGTCTCCCCCTCAGCCTTCTTTTCTCTAGGCTAAACAATCCCAGTTCCCTCAGCCACTCCTTATAAGACTTATTCTCCAGATTAGTCCCCACAGTCCAGGCAATCTTTCTGTAGGAAACGTCTCCCACCTCTTTTTAATCTGGCTTCTTGAGGAAGCAAGTCTCATGCAATTACACTGTCTGCATGTGATAATTTGCCTTTGCATTCCCCAGCTATCTTTGAACCTACTAGCCAATTTCAAACACATTAAACAAAAGGATAAGTATTTCCAAAGTCATAATACCCTTAAGTTTCATGGAAGTAGGAAACTGGAAAGTGACACCAATCAGTGCCTCCACTAAAGGAAAAGCTATAACATGCAGTCACCCTTAACAGAAAACCTGCACAGAGAGAGGTTTTCAGTGCTTCAATTGCACAAGAAGTTTCACTTGGAGTTTGTACTTCAGTAGACATCAGAGAATGTAATCATAAGATACAAATCCATCCGAGACCAATCTTCATTAATTTTAACACTTGCAGAAGTACATATTGATTCACCTCGGGTAATGACTCATAGGAAACCATTTAAATTGTTTCATGGTAGGAGAGAAGCCTGGGCCAGATGCAGCCTCAGCTGGAATTGCCAACAGCCCCTCTGTTCTGGCTTGAAGATACTCTTGGATTAAATTTTCTAATTAGCAGTGTGACTAGTGCCCCGCAGACAAGTACAGAAGGAGAAAACAAAGAAAAGCATAAGATACCAACTTCTTTTACTGCACCAAAATCCATACTTGTCAAACACAACTGCATCTAACTCCAGAACAGGGGCTGGTAGTCACTTTTGGTGGACAGGATTAAGAGTAGGGAGAAAAAGGGGGGTCATACCACAAACTGAACTTCGGCAGCAAGGAGGCCAGAGCTCACCTCCAGTAACAGCAAAACCCCATTGATGGCTGAGGCAGCAGCACTGGGTCCATGGTGAATGATTTGACTGTGCTAGAAGACCTCCAGGAGAGGCACCATCATCCCTTTCCTGCTCTGTCCCAGTCTCAGCTGGGGCTGAATTGTGCTGCTACTCAAGGAAGCAAAATGCCCCAATGCGCCCAGTTCACATGGTTTCCGCTGAGCGCCGTCCTCCCAAGGAGATACTGCATGTCAGGGCCATGAGGAGACCGACAGGCCCGACATGGGCCATGTCTGGGTCTCTCAACAGAGCCTGCTAGCAACACCTGGCTCTGCCTGTGGTGGTCAGACCCCATGGGCTTGTCCACCATCAGCAAGGTCCTGCCAGTGCTGGGGCAGGCTTGGCTCCAGCTGGCCAGCCCCAGCTGCCCGGCCAGTGCGCCCAGCTGCCGGGCAGGAGCTCTGCCACGCTGCCTGTGCAGGCAGCGGTAACCAAGCCTTCTTTCCTGCCAGCCTTCCCCAGAGCAGCACCCCACTCTGAGCGCTGCCTGCCAACACATCACCTGGTGTGCTTACACCTGTGCTTGCTGCAGGCTTAAGCAGAAACCCAGCGATATTGCTCTGATGGCAAGTTACTTAGCTCACCAAGAGTATGCGTTGATGTTGGCCTAAAAACTCCAAAACTCATGGTTCTCAAGAGAGAAGAGGCAATCTCTTGCCTTTTCGCTCTGAATTTCCACTGAAAGCAGCCATCAGCTTCTCAATTGGTTTCCCTCCTTCAGTGTTCTTTACAACTTCCACAAGCATTCATCAATAGTTCTAATTTGTTCTGCTGAATATAGCTAATAAACCATTTCCCTTTCCCTTCCAGCAACTCTGAAGAGATCTTAAGCTGAAATAAACCCTTGGAAAGCCACACTTCCAGCTGAGGAGCAAAAGTCTGTAAGAAATACCACTGCAAACACAGGCAACAGAGATGTTGCCTCAAAAGTCATTTGAGAGCAGAGCATAACTGGTGATGTGATAAGTAACAGTGATAAACCAATGTGATAAAAGTTATTTTTGAGCAAAGATTCCTCTTCTTTTCATTCTGGAATTCACATCCCATTCAAAATATTTTTTTCCTAGTACAGCCAGAAGCCAAAATTTCAATTTTCAAAAACTGAAAAAGTGAAAAAAAGGGCAAAAAACCCCACTGGGTTATTTTTTTTCCCACCTCATGTTTGCATAGCTACTGCTAGGTATTATTTATTCAGTGAAGTTTCTGATAAATTTAAGTTCATTGTTTGTTAAATTTGTTGGGGGTGGAAGCTAGTGAGACAGTTACCAACTTATCATAGGAATCTAGCTATTGCACAGAAAAAAAACTTAGACAAAACAAGTTATCTTTATTGCTGAAGTCAAATACAGGTCTAAAAAACAAGCCTGCTCATACTCATTGCTTTGATACGCTGAGACAACATGAACAACATACACCACAATTTTTCCTTGGGAAGAGCAATTCTTTGCTATTGGTTGTAAGTATAAAGTTGTTTTGTTTCTTTCCTTTTTTTTTTTTTTGTCTTTCTGATCAAAAAAAATTCTGGTTCTAACAACCTGACACGCCATAAAGTTTAGTAACTTTCTACATTTTCAACCAAAGTCAGATATTCCCCTCAATGAAGGAACTCATTTTCCTATATACTTACCTTCAAAATGTTCAGTTCACTTAGGCTTATATTTTCAAATTCAAAGTATTCCTCTGATAAATTCAATAAGGCTATTAAAGTAGAGCTTTATGTATGTAGGCAGCAGCCTCACGTGAGGAGTGACCTGCACCAGATGGTGCAATGCAAGTGGGAAAACAGAAGTTATCAGGCTAGAACAGCTTTCCTCTTCTTTTTGGCAAACCGATAACCAAGAGGATCTGTGTTAGTGCCACTGTACTAACACGATCTTATATTTCAAGCTAAATGATGCACGGGTATTTAACTTCAGCCTTTAGGAGCTAGAATACTGTAGCATCCATAATTATAATTTTCAGCATTACATAAAACCCCGATGGAGAACAGCATGAACCTTCAGTGCACATGTGTCCTGTGACAAGAGAGTTGTTGCACATAACAGAACAATCAGCATGCTATTATCCAGATCTACGTCACTCCTTAGCAGGAATCTCTTCCATTTAAAAACACAGAAAAGAAAGGAATGGTTATTATGGCTTCAGTAATAAGCAGCACAGAATACACAGTCTGTCCCAAAAAAATGGAGAGTGAAGGTTGGCTGCTTGCTTGGTCATTTTAAAAATAATCTAATTCCATGGAACAGTTCAGAGAGCAGACACTAAAAAAAATTAAAAAAAAAAATAAAAGGTGCAGAACTAACAGGGCAACAGCATCCCATGGTGGTAGCAATGGTCTGTGTGCTGGGGGCAGCAGGGGTGGGAAGAGAAAGGGACCTGGAAAGTGAAAAGCTAAAGATTACACTAGCTTTGTTCGACAACAGCCTAAATCATCTCAGGGTGTCATTAACTTGAATTTTGCAGACAGCCTGAAACAGCAGAGCCAAGAGAAATAAATATGGCTCCTGTCATCTTTAATGGCCTGTTAACAATACAGTTTTTGTGAATTTGGCCTCTTTATTGCTGATGATTTTAGCAGTAGCATTCTATCAGTGAGCTCGCAGCGCGGTCCAAAGCTAACTCCCTCTAACACCTCTCTGGGTGGAAAGATCCAACAGAAATGTAAAAAGCTGCCAATGTCTTCAGCTCCCCTTCCCCTAGCATTTTTTATGGTGCAGTCAAAAATTTCAAGTCAGGATGGAAGGACACTGAAAAGTAAAACTGAATTTGCTAGCAGATATGTCCATTATGTTTCTGCTTAAGAGTATGACACGAACACACAAAGCTGCTCTAGAAATCTCTCTGCTGAGAGCCCAAGGATTTTGCTACTCAGCACACCCAGGGCCCTCAGCAGAAAGGAATTAACCAAAGCTGAGAATAATGCTATGACCTGCACGGTTCGTAAACCCCTAATCATAAAGGATCACAGCAAGGCATTGCAAATCAATGAGGCAGCAAGGGAAAACATTTGCAGTTGAATTTTATAGATGCACTTTGTCTCTTTTTCCCTAAAACAACAAGACAATTCTACTGTACTCAGAATTTCAAATTAGGCTTTACCAGCAACAATATTTTACTAGTAATTAGTGCCAGTGGAAGTGTTGGGTTTTTGGTTGTTTTTTTTACTTCTGCTCAGGACATCTTTCCTGATAATAATCTCCAGATTTTTACATCATTCGCTTTTTCAAACGACTAATGCTGTGTCGGGAGAAAGCAGGCTGAAGTGCATCTTTACTGACAGAAACAGCACAAATTTAAAGTCCTAAAAATGCAAGCCTTACTCATGCTGTTGAATGTTCATTAAAAGCAACAACCCCACTAAAATTTAGCAGGTTCCTTGGGTGAATTCACCAAATACAGAAGAGCAGCTCAGGGACTCAAAGGGTAGGTTTCACTGTAAAGAGATTACAAAAAAACTATCAGTATACTTAGGAATAACCCTTGTACTGGAAAAAACTTGGTCATGTCAACTTAAGATTCCCTTGGAGTCATGTGAGGGTAAGAAACACAGCACCAACAGCACAGGCAGGGTATTGCAATCTCCCAGCTCCATACTATACTTGCTATAACCTTACACAGGATGTAATAATGGAGCACAAGTTATTTTGAAGTACAAACCAGAAGAAATGGAGGAGGCCAGAAAATAAGCTGGTATTGCTGCCCTGATACCTGCATGATCCCACAACTGGATCCCAGCTCAAGAGCTTGCTATCTTACGAGCCTGTTCCAGAATTGTAAGTTAAAATGAATCCGAACCACAGAGCTAAACATAGATTAACATCTTTGCTCTCTAACGTCAAACTGAGAATAGAATAGTTCTTTTCAGCTTAGACAAGAAAAAAGCAATATAAATGCAAAATTTTTCTTATTCTCTTATAGGGAAGATTCCTACAGAGGAGAGAAACATAACTGTTACCATTTCGGGGTGAGGAAGGAAATAGCATTTCTGAGGATTGTGACACTTGTATTTTTTTATAATATCGTTTCTCAAAGCTCTCTGCATTTCAGCCCAATTTAAATTTACTTGCCATTTCCTAGTAGATCAGCAGAAATGGGCTATATTCTGTTACAGAATTTCTCTTTGAAAAGAGATAATCTGGAAGTGACAAATCAAGGGGGAGAAAAAAAAAAGCAGAAAGCTTTTGGAGAAAGAAAAAAATTCCTAAGACAAAAGGGACAACCTGATAAGGAGACAACTTTGAGATCACAAAGTGATACTTTTTTATCGGGTTACATAAAATAGCATTGCTCCTGTGCTAGGAGCACAGTAAGTTACAACAGTTGTAAGAACAGCAGCTGCCTCCGAGTTAAAAATAAGAGTATGATCTGTTGTGATTCGCCAGCCACAGCAGACAGAACTGCATTTAAACTTTGAAATTTCACTACGTGCTGTTACTGCTTTTGTGAAATTCTAGGCAATTCTTAAAGAAAAATTTGTAGGCTTTCAGCAAGTACGCCTCAAGCGGTGCCTTCCCTTTGATGGCCTATGTGGCAGTATGTTTCTAGTTCTTAGTCCTGAGGCTTGATTTTAAGTTTTAATAACACTAATTGAGCAGATCTTTTTCAATTTCTAGTTTAAATGAAGGTCATTAATTTAAAAATACCCCTCATATAATAAGAAAAGCTGACCAATGCTGACCCTTCATATTCTCATGCACTGTGATACTAGTTGAATTTACTTTCTGCCTTACTCAGTGAAGTCAGAAGCACTATTTTCTTTGCTTTCCATAGCTGTATATATTGTTATGAATATACGCAGTCCATAAGTATTGTTTAAAATGCTCACTACATACATATTTACCTATGGCTGTGCATTGGTTACAGCCACAGCAACACAACTTGGAAAATCTTCATGCCAGGAGCACGTTCAAGATCATTCATTTGTATAAGCACTTTTCTGCAGTGCCTTAAGAAACAAATAATCTTCCCTGAACTACCTTTCCTCTTACACAGGAGTATTTTGCTTCACCTCTGTCTTTTTGTTTGCCTCCCTTACTAAGGGTACTAAGGATACATTAGCTTTTTAGGCAACTAAGCTGCCTGGTGGATTCCATTATTCCAACAATAAACAAAAACGCAGCAAGCTCTCCTTAATCTGCAAGGCTGCCACAAAGAAAACACATATAAATCCTTCTTTAATGGATCTTAATTTGTACTTTTCAATTTCACTAGACCTTACATGCCATGACATGAAAACTGCACTTCCCGACTCGCTTTCTAATTCTGCGGATAAATGAACTAATCACAATGCCAAACTGATGGAGGCAAATAGGGGGAAAAAAAAAAACCAACCCAGAACAACCAACAAGAAAAAACACCACACATCATAAAAGTTGCATGCATGCACATATTTTCAGACTTAAACTTATCTTTCATAAGTCTCAACTAGCGATTCCACTGTTTTCACAAAGATTGACAAGAGCACGACAGCTTTGCTCTCTCAGAACAGAGCAGCTGAGGACAGAGGGGATTTTGAAGCACAGCCCAAGGAGCTACTATAGGACTGTACAGGAACTGTACTGTGTAAGAATCCTGTTTTAAACCAGTCTGCACTTTTCAATACAGGGCAGGTTATGAAGCATTTGGTGGGGCTAAATATCTTCACATGTATCCTGGTTTACCAAGAAGTAAAAGGAAAACAAAAAAACAGGAGGCAAGAGGTATCCCCATCCAACCACAAGATAGACATATCTTCTTCTAAAAATGAGACTAAGGGAATGAAGGGTATCGTTTTTTTGGTTTTATGAGGAACAGCTAATGCAGTATCCTATCAAACAAATCTTCCTTGGTATTTCTGGAAAAGTTGTGCAGTATTACTGACTTGTTTCTAATAATGTACTTCCAGTTTTACTAGCTGGTCAAATTACATTAAAGTACAACACAGATGGGCAGTATTATTTTAACTCTATCTAAACACAGCTGTAAAGATTTTTTTGCAGCCAAGGCACTTTGATATCTACAGTGAATTTAATTCACGCAGACCCTTTTAGAGTATCATGCAATAAAGAGTGGTTTCCAGTCTTTTTAACCAATGACGCCTGTGCTTCAAAGAATCCACTACCTCTTCTGAATTAATCACTATTTATACAAAGAGCCGGTTATGGTATCTATCTTTAAGAAATGGGAAAGTCAGTGTAGACATTGGGGTTTA
The DNA here is from genome assembly GCA_013398915.1 of Dromas ardeola. Taxonomy (NCBI): domain Eukaryota; kingdom Metazoa; phylum Chordata; class Aves; order Charadriiformes; family Dromadidae; genus Dromas; species Dromas ardeola. The sequence goes on from VYZM01006855.1 coordinate 225,837, forward strand.
GCTTTTGTTGGCAGAAGTTTTTGAAGAAAAATAGAACCGCTTAGCAAGAATATAAGATTAAGGGTCATTTTTATCCATTTCTTTGAGGCTATTTGTCTCACTGTGAGGAGAATTAAACTGCTTTAAATATTAGACTCACAGGCACAAGTAAGAAAGAAACTTTGATTTAGGAAACAGAAGGAGCAGACATCTTTATCACGACAAGGGAGCATTGTTGAAAATGCGTAAGTCAACGTAAAATTTTACTACAGAGAGAATACAAAACTGATCTCTGGAAAATCTTGGTTAGATCTGGTTAAAGTGAGTCACAGTGAATAAGCCGGTCATTTAGTTCAGTTTGTATCTTGAAATAAACTACAGAACACTTTGTTGCTATAAATGTTTTCAGAGCAGAGAAACCACCAAAATCACCGCCTTCTCAAAAGGACTATTTGACACGGTACTTAAATTTTGTTTCTTCTGCCTCCCTCTCGTCTTTGCTTCACACCTCCTCTCCCCGCCTGTTGCACAGATTCCCACTGAGCTGATCTTCCCATTTCCCATGGAAGAGCTCCCCCATAGCATTCTGCAGCTCCGGCTTGCGTGTTTCAGCAGGACATGAAGGCAAACGGCTGCCCAGGCTCCACCAGAGCCAGAAGGAAAGAAGATGGGAGGTCTACTCTGCCACCACAGACTCTCCCAGATGCTTTTTGAGTTCAGCTGAACATTTGGCTTACATTTCTCGTGAAAGGTCCAAGCTGCTGCTTAGCATTGAAAGAGTCGGGGGAGGGCTACTTCCTACAGAAATGTAAAACAAGTAGCTGATCCAGCTGCATCCAGGCTGAGGACGATAGGAAACCCTGGCCACTGACATTGCACTCTTTGAATTTATCTCTGTCTCTCTGAAGCAGTGCTGCAAATGCGAGTTTCTTGATGCGCTCTTTCTAGAGCCCCAGCAGCTATGGGGTTTATGTTTCTGTTGGGGAAAAAAAAAAAAAAGCCATCTGGGAACCATCTAGTGTTTCCGACTACATTTTTCAAGAGAATATGAAAAGGACCTGCTGAAGAAAGTTTTGAAATATAAAAGGAAAGCTGGGCTACACCCAAGAAAATTGTCAGGTTTGTGACAGTGTATTGAAAGAGGAGGGCTCAGGAATATTAAAAAGCATCAAGTAAACTTTTCTTAAAAAACAGAAGTGAAAACTGTGTATGGTGTTAATTCTTAATAAGCTGACACTTGAAGGGGAAAAAAAACGTTTGTGTGACCCAAAACCACACATGTATGGAAGTAACTGAACTATATAAATGGAATGGGAAAACTGATTATACAGGTCCTCTGCTTTTTCCTCATGTCATCTCATATAAACACATTTGTAATATCAAGTTCCATTTAAAACACTTTTCAATTAGTATGAACGGATTTTTTTCATGCCCAACTTGTACGTCAGAGAACGTGATTCAAATGTGTCCAGTGCTACGTGCATGAGCAGAAAAGAGCACATAGAAATGTGTGGCAAAGTTTGAACAGACACATGCTTTTATTTTTAAAGAACAAAGTCTTTTATACTCATTAATTGGAGTTCCGACAGATGAATTTTGACAAGCCTAGAAGGAACGTTTTAATCTGTCACCACCCCTAACTCTTCACATCATCCTTCTATAGAGGTTATCACATCACAACAGATGGAAACGCATGACTCGGTTGCTCTGGTTCACAGTGCAATGTATCAATGTACACCACTGATGAAGGTGTGGTTTGTGTGAAGACATCAGACCATGAACTGAACCTATTGATGCTGTGTACACACGTCTTACCAAATATGCAGACAGGGCAGCACGTTTCAGGATGGCCAACTAGATGCAACAGTGCCTGTATCAGTGTAGCAGCTACATTTATTTGCTCAGTGAACAGGAGCAAGACCCCTCAGCCAGATGAGTACACTCCTTGGATGAGCTGGCAACGCTTACATTGTCCAGTTGCTTAACGGGCCGTATCTTCTGTTCATCCCTTTATTTCAGTTGGCTCACCTGGTTAGTTTTTATCCTCTGCGAAAAGGCTAAGTACAAGTAAGATGTCCCAAGGCCTTCACTGTCTGATATGAGAGTATTTAGAAGAAAAGAATGTAATTAATATTGAGAAAAATAAATTAGTCATTGTAAATAGTTCAGAATTAGATTTTTCTCAGAAGGAAACCAGAAGAAGATTTACTGCTTAAATCTATAGCCAGTCTCCTACTGTCAGAGTTATAGCCCCTCAATTTTATGTAATTTCTAAGTGCACGTTACGTTGGAAGAAAGACTATTCCGGTCTAATCCAGTCACACTGTTAATCATTTCCCCCCAGCTTTACAGAAGTATCACCCAAAAAACTGTAAAGAAAGCCAGTGGCTAACAGATATGACCCCTCTACCTCAAATTCAGTTGCCAAATATGGAATTCTTTTTCTAGAAAAAAAATGTGAGAGGAAATTTAGAAACCAAATCTGTTGCTTGATTTGCATTTTTCATGTCTACATTCATGCATAGGATTATGTTTACAAACAGAGTTAATGAAATGTTTTAACTTCAGCAGAAATCAAAACTTAATTTCATTTTAAGGGGAAATAACCGGAAACACCCAATTTTTCCTCTGTCTTTCTGTCCCTAGCATCACAAGAAAATAATTACTTCCCTGAAGTATAAATAGAAGTCTGAAAAAGCACAGCAGTGATCTTCAAGGATACACCTGGGAAGACATCAAATAATAACCACTAAGAGGAGTAAAACATGTTGTTCGGCACACTGAACAAAAGCACAGCTAGTACGTAAGAAAGAGCAATAAACTCATCTTCAGCACTTATTCAGGAAGGAAACTGTGTTGGTACCCAGTACATCTACGTAGCCTACTCACTCAGATGAAAGAAACCTCTTGCTTCCAGCTCAGACCTTTCCCCTGCCCTCCTTGGAAGGCTGCTAGCATACGCAGACCAGTCGATCCCTTCACATCTAACTAGCCTGGCTCAGAACAAGAGTCTGTGAAACCCTTACGTCCCCCGTTTGCTTCCTTCCCAGTCTTCTTCAATGGAGGTTAAGAATTGTAGGGAAGCGCACGGGTGCAGGTGATGGTCTGTTTCCTGCAGCTCTGATTCCTGTCCAGCCTGCCATTTTTCAGCTGATCAGAAACACGCTGCTCCTGCAAGAGAAGCACGGCCAGAGGAAAGGGAAGGCACACAGGCAGCACAGTGGAGCCAGTACCCACCACCTAACATCTCTCAGGTGAGGTGTGTTTTGGTTTCGCATCCCAAACTTCCAGACATCTGTCCCCTTCCACAGCTGTCCTCAACTCATCAAGCGGGCACTGGAAATCCTTTAGGTTAAAGGTCTAGCACCTCATTTTCACCGATGCTCTCATTATGCATTGCTCATAGAAGTTTTAATCTGTGGGTATTGTTCCGACTAGGTTTATTTTTCTCTTCCAGTATTTCTCCATTTGTGTATGTGTCATCTAATGTAAGGGTTGCGGTGGTAATTGCTACCCTTCTGTGGAAAAGCTCAGTAATCACTGCAGTAAACCTTGCATAACATCCAGAAAGCAGCTTAGAGTTGGCTCCAGACAGCCTTGATTTACATATCCAAATGTATTTTTGTAAAGCTAAACTAAATGTGTGTTTGTCAGACAATTCATATACTCCAAACTACCACGTCCTCAGCCTTTTTTCCACAAAATGGCTTGCCCTTATAAGGGAGCTGGAATTTACTACTAGGCTGTCAGCGACTGTCAAGCAGAAGCCCTTCTGCTCAAGGAACACATGATAATCCTATTCCCAAACCTAAAATCAGCCTAGGGCAAGATACTGTTAACATCGCATAACCAGTTATACCCCTTCGGAAGAAAACAAAACAAAACAAAACAACAAATAAACAAACACCACACACACACACACACACACAAAAAACACACAGAAGAAAAAACCCAACAACTATTTCCCCTTAGGGTGAAATTTTTTTAGGGTCTTGCGCCCATCTATCATCTCACTAGCTGTTTTGGTGTTTACAGCTACAGTGTGCAGCAAAAATGAGGCCAGACAGCAAGGCAGAAAAAATTGCTGATGGCATAAAATTGTAAATTATTTAATTAATCAGTTAAAAATAAGATGATCGAAGTCTTCCGAACAGAACAAGCAGTATTAAGGATCAAACTCTGCATCACAATTAGACAGTACTTCATCACACCAAATAGATCCAAAGGAACTACTTTCAAAAAGGATTTAATCAATAGCTGACAGTAATAATGCCCACCAGACTGAGTAATGTGAATAGCAATATATGCAAACACGTCTCTGTTTCTTTAGAAAAGCAAAGCAACCTTCTGAAATGGGAAAAAAACATATCTGTAAGAAACTGGCAATAAATAAGCTATAGTTCCTTCCAGGCAAAAAAAAGTTATAAAAGCAGTACAAAAGTGGAACCTTAGTTAAAAGCTTCAAAAGCAAATAATAGCCAAATAATAAATATATATATATAAATAAAAAAATTATTAGCAAATGTGGAGTGTGACAACATCACAAGGAAGTCAAAAAAACATAAAAGAATAATGGTGAGAACAGGAATTGAAAGAAGTGGACTAGGCTCTATGAAATTGAGATGAAAGGCGACTATATTTAGAGATCACTCGTAGTTTACTATTGTCTTAATACAGGCAGAAGGAATACTCAAATAACTGTATAACATATCCTTTTCTATAGAAAAACAACAACAAAAAACAAATAAAGAAAATTATATAGCTATTCACAGACAAAAAAATGAAGAACGTGTGTCAGAAAGGTGTTGGAACTGAAATGCTTAAAAACAAATCTACTTACTGCAGAATTGTATTTCTGAAGGTCAAATTAAAAAAAAAAAAAAAAGAAAAAGTAGGTGCATAAAATGGGACTAAGGCAAAACTGAATGCGACTAGACCCCAGATTACAACCCAATTATGCCTTCTCTGCTTTCCACTCAGTTTCCACCTCATCTTGAAGGCATTGAAACATTACATGCACTTCAGTGTCTGATAGAATGATAGAATCATAGGGTTGGAAGGGACCTCTGGAGATCATCTAGTCCAACCCCCCTGCCAGAGCAGGGTCACCCAGAGCAGGTTGCACAGGAACGCATCCAGGCGGGTTTTGAATGTCTCCAGAGACGGAGACTCCACCACCTCTCTGGGCAGCCTGTTCCAGTGCTCTGCTACCCTCAAAGTAAAGAAGTTCCTCCTCATGCTTAGGTGGAACTTCCTATACTCAAGTTTGTGCCCATTACCTCTTGTCCTATCACTGGGCACCACTGAAAAGAGCCTGGCCCCATCCTCCTGACACCCACCCTTTAAGTATTTGTAAGCATTAATGAGGTCACCCCTCAGCTGTTTCTTTTCCAGACTAAACAGACCCAATTCCCTCAGTCTTTCTTCATAAGGGAGGGGTTCCAGTGCCCTACTGATCTTGGTAGCCCTATGCTGCACCCTCTCCAGCAGTTCCCTGTCCTTCTTGAGCTGGGGAGCCCAGAACTGGACCCAGTACTCCAGGTGTGGCCTCACCAAGGCAGAGTAGAGGGGGAGGATGACCTCCCTCGACCTGCTGGCCACACTCTTCTTGATGCACCCCAGGATGCCATTGGCCTTCTTGGCCACAAGGGCACATTGCTGGCTCATGGTCATCCTGTTGTCCACCAGAACTCCCAGGTCTTTTTCCACAGAGCTGCTCTCCAGCAGGTCAGCTGAATCTGAAGCCCTGGAACAGTAGCTGCACGCCCAGAAGTGTTTCAGGTCTGTACAGCAGCCTTGCTTGTGCCAGCTCCCTCACTGGTACATCGTTCATGCCACAGCTTGAATGGGATTCAGAAACTGTGATTTTCCCTACTTCAGTTTGCTGAAGCGTTAGCCTAGTTGCCATCTCTGAGTATACTAACAACATCACAGTTCTACAAACGCAACTGTAGCTCTCTGCCTGATTTCAGGATTTTTGTATTAAATTTTGTGTTAAGCAGGCCTTCGATAAAATACAGAAGCTGACCTGGAAGCCAGGACAGGCTGGCCATACATTCCTAGCATGGGACTCATCTCCTAATGGAGGTGTCTAAATTCTCTCTGTAGCCAAGAGGGGCTAACCAACACAGCCAGAGGGGTCTAGACAGCAACTAATTCATCCTACAGCAGACATGTTGGTCAAATGAATCACTGCTGACTAGCTGACTCCATCATGGACTGCGGTGGAGTGTTGACACCAGCCTAAAATTAACACCTACTTGCTGGCACCTAAAGTCAGGTGTGATAAATCCTATTATAGTTTAGTTCCTCCTTCATTCACTCACTCAGGTCCACAGAAGTCCACCTTCCTTGCTGTACACTGATAGAGATACAGCTGGAGGGAAGAAGTTCCTTACCCAAGCCTAGCATGGCAACCTCACTGTAAGATGAGAAATAAATGTATGATCCCTTTCAGGTGAGAAATGCAGCGAGCACCAAACTTTTCCCCATCTTGAAAAAGTTTTCACACTACTTTGTTTAGAAAAAAATACATCAGCTGCTTTCAAACTTTCTCCCATAGGAGAAGATAAGGCTCTTGCCTATTTATTTTTATATATTTACATAATATCTGTTTATATTTATATCATATACATAAACATTTACCTTTTTTTCTTTTAAATAAGATAAAAGCAGGACTTCTGTACTTGTTAGGGACCCTTCAATAACAAACGTTGCCAGAAGCTCAAAAATGAGCCAGCCATGTAACTATAATTGGTGCACAGCAATAATATATGCTGGATGTATTACAGGAGAAACACGTTGTCTAGGTGGAGTAGGACTGGAAAAGTCATCCAGATTGGTAGAC